>SKCR01023972.1:0-69428 GCA_019454045.1 Zanthoxylum bungeanum | reverse complement strand
TGTGAGCTTGGGTGTGATGATAATTGTTGTGTTTTTGGGTATTAAGAGACAATGAGAATTTTGAAAAACCCCAACTTGTTAAGTTTTGGGTTTAATTATATGAGTATATGAAATAGATAAAAGTTGGTTGTTGATGAGATGATGGTTTAGTTTTATGTGAATTGAGTGTAATATGATGTATTGAGCATTGGTTTTTAGTTATGGGATTGTTAGTGATTACTTTGGGGTGAGTTTAAATTTGAAGAAGAAATAGCAAAATCCTAGAAAACTGATTCGCGTCGCGACACGAAATGAAAAATGATGGCACGTCTCTACTCGTTGCACCGTCTCGACGTGCAAGAATTTGCGTTACGTTGCGTGTCATAACTCATTCCCCAAAATAGTTCGAAAACCATCTCAGTTTCCCACCTTAGCATGGTTAGAGACCACCTTTAGGGTCGCGTATCAGTTCATTTTCATATATTCCATCTTATTCCAAGCATGATATGCTAAGTGACGATTTCACAGACTTGAATTGAGAAAATTTAGCCTAATTCCAAAATCCATCTCATGGTTTTGTAGCCTAACCGAGTTATTATAGACCATTTATAGACCATTGCAAGGAATTACACTTTCCATCGATGAAGCGATATAGCACCAGCCAAATTCCAATCAATGAGTCGACACTACCCTTTTTAAATTGACATTCATTTTTTTATTTTTATATCAGACTCACTTTATGCTTTAGGCGTTAGGTTAAAGGTTATTTTAACAGTCATTTCATAAAAAAATATGATTAAGTTATATTTGAGAAAGAAATATTTTTCGGTATATGATTTATTTTTTGAGACAGAGGGGAAAACCCCACCTCAGTATGTAACTTTATTCAGTTAAGGAATTGACGGACATCATATGGGCCATGTAGAGGAAGTGATCAGCCTAACAAAGACCTTCGTTGTTAGTTATATAAAATCCCCGATGAAACAGAACACACTACAACAAAGCAATAGTTCAAATAGACAAATTAATACGAAACTCTAGTTACGACTTCCAATACAATGGATTGTAAGGAGATGGCTATATAGTCATTTAAAGCTAGTAGTTATAAGGAATCCATAAATCCTGTGATCTATGATAAGATCCCAAGTTTAAAGAGGATTCGAATACGAATCCTATTTAAAGGGGGGAGAGTTTATATAACCGACTGGTAGTCTCTACTACTGTATGTGTTGTGAGTACTGCGGTATTACGGGATGAAGATAACATAATATAAAATCATATTGGACACAAATAACACACTCATGGAATACTTTGGGAATAATTTTTTTATTTCATGAAATTCCGATAGGAAACTGTACAATTTGCAACTCCGGATAACTCATAGTATTTTGGACATAACTTTCTCTGAAGAACTCCTATTTTTATGAATTTTATAATGCGCGGAAAACTGAGAGAGACCGAGACCTATAACTTCCACGTTGAATATGTTTCCAATTCAGACCAGAAATAGATCAAGAAGAGAGAAGAAGAAGAAGAAAAGAAGAAGAAAGAAGAAGAAGAAGAAGAAGAAGAAAGAATAGAAGGAAGAAGAAGAAGAAGAAGAAGAAGAAAAGAAGAAGAAGAAAGAAGAAGAAAGAAAGAAGAGAAGAAGAAGAAGAAGAAGAAGAAGAAGAAGAGAAGAGAGAAGAAGAAAGAAGAAGAAGAAGAAAAGAAGAAGAAGAAGAAGAAGAAGAAGAAGAAAGAAGAAGAAGAAGAGAAAGAAAAGAAGAAGAGAAGAAGAAGAAGAAGAAGAAGAAGAAGAAGAGAAGAAGAAGAAGAAGAAGCAGAAGAAGAAGAAGAAGAAGAAGAAGAAGAAGAAGAAGAAGAAGAAGAAAGAAGAAGAAGAAAGAAGTAAGAAGAAGAGACTAAGAAGAAGAAGAAGAAGAAGAATCCTCCGAAGAAGAAGAGAAGAAGAAGAAGAAGAAGAAGAAAAGAGAAGAAGAAAGAAGAAGAATCCCTCCTCCTCCTCCTCGAAGAAGAAGAAGAAGAAAAAAGAATCCTCGACATCCATCCTCCGAAGAGCCTCCTCAGAAGAAGAAGAAGAAGCCTCCGAAGCCCTCCTCCGCCTCCTCCGAAGCCTCCTCCTCCTCCTCCTCCTCCAATCCTCCTCCCGCGAGAGAAGCATCCTCCTCAGAAGAAGAGAAGAAGCCTCTCCGCCTCAGAAGAAGAAGCCTCCTCCTCCTCCCCTCCCCCTCCCCCCCGAAAGAAAGAAGAAGAAGAATCCTCCTCCTCCTCTCCCTCCGTCCTCCGAAAAATCCTCCGAAGCAGAATAGGAAGAGTAAAAGAAAGTTTAATAGAAAGAAGAAGAAATCTTACGTTTAAGTTTTTATGATTTTTACTACTTATGGTTTATTTCTATGTGAAATGAGTGGTTTGACGCTGATTTTGGTCTTAGGCAATATTGGAATCTTACTACTCCGTTTGGAATATTACTCCTACTCCCGAGACAATACCCATCAATAGTGAATTTGTTCGGTTTATGGGGGAAACCAAAAGCAAATTTAGCAAAAGACAAGACAAATACGCCAATCGACAAAGAGATTTAACGTGGTCGGCGGATCAGATCCAACCTACTTCTACGGGCACAGAACATGTGATACTTTATTACTAAAAATAAGCTTCTCTGCTCTGTTTTTGTGTTTACAAGTATGATTGTAATGATTTGATATTGATTCCAATGGCCCCTTACGCACACTCAACCCTCCTATTTATAATAATGTAGAAATCAGATTCATTCCCCTACAAGAATTTCCTAGTTGAGACAATTTTTCTTTTCCCATAAGGATTCCTAATTTAAAACTACTTTCACTTCTTTTATCCTAGTAGGGCACTAACTCATCAGTTTATACCAAGAAAGTAGGATAGCTTATCATCTTATTCGTAGGAGTAGGGTATTTTTGTTGGTTAATTCTAAGGTCCCAAGATCAAATCAAGACATGAAATAATGCGTGAATACATCAACGGAGGTAGCGGAATACTCACATTGATCGGTTATGTCGATTTGAAGACGAATCAAGGCCAAAAACGTACTGCCTTGCTCACGCCACTGCAACCAGTCCACTGCCCTGCAAAACAGAAATTTAAGTGAAGAAACGGAGCTCCTAGCTACGTCGGATGGATCCCGTCTCATGGTCGAACCTCCCTACCACCTTCGCAAGACTCGTAGTGTGCTAGCACTTGCGGTTTTCACCATGAAAACCCAACCCTTTGAAAGAGTTCAATCAAGTCCACAAGATCATAAACATGCATAAAAAACCACATATGAACACATCAAAGGAGGTGCGGAATATACTCACTTTGATTTCTCGGTTTTGATGAAATGAAGAACAAGGTGCGATTTTTGCTCCTCAACATGCTCGGCAATGGCTTCCAAAGTCAGTGGACTGCTCGGTTTTGGGCGTGTAGATCTTCACCATTTTCGGCCATGTGAGAACTCCATTAAAGCTCCAAGCTTTGAGATTCCATGCTCACAAACTCACTTCCCTATCACCTTTGTATCACTCCTAGAGTGTGCTAGCACTAATCATCTTCCATTTTGCTTCTCAAAAATTCGGTGAACCAGAAAATTGAAGAAGAATCGGCAGTGATGCCGTGAGATGCAGAGAAGAGAAAGAGAGGGAAGAGACTTTTTGCTCACTAACTTTTTGATGCTCCAAAATCGTGAAGACAAAGGCAAAAAGAGAGTGTCACGTGAATGTCCAAAAAACGTGAACAATAATGACCAAAGCAAGTGAGTCACGTGAATGGCAAAAGTTTTTGCCAAAACCGTGAACCACAAAAGTCCAAGAGAGAGAAAATGATTTATATATACTTATATTTTATTCCATTTACCAAGTAAATGAATAAAATATAATATACAAAGTCCCTATATTCACATCATGTCACTTTAATAAAGTGACAACATGTCATATCACATCACTCAAAGTGACAATTGATTTGACGCATGATGTGACAAACGATTTGACGCTTGATGTGACTTGCATGCCGCGTTCGAATTCGAAATGCGAACGCGCTCGCAATCACTCTCGGGCTCGGTTCGCTAATGATGCATAAAACCGAATTAGGGTTCTTGAGTAAATTTGGGGCTTTTTGATTTTGGCTTGATTATGACAAATTGATTGTTCAATAATGCTTATATATGATCTAATTTGAGATATATGTAATCAATTTGACAAAAAAATCATTGGATTGATTTTCCCCAATTTGCAAATTTTTGTCAAAACTTTAATTTGGGTAAACTCGATTTAGGCATGATTTGGTTGAATTGTTTGATGCATTATGCTTGAATGAGTTGAATTGAAGTTGTGCATGATCAATTTCAAGAAAATTGGATTAGATCAATTTTCCCCAATTCTTAGGTTGGATATGAAACTTGAAATTGGGCAAATGTGTTTAAGCATGTTTTTATTGAATTGGATGTTTAAGTATGCTTAGAACATGTTTAATTGAGATTGTGTGTGGTCAATTCATGAAATTGGATTGGATTCATTTTTCCCCAAATTGGAGGCTTGGCCGAAAATGTAATAACCCTAATGTCTTGGTAATTTTGTTTTGTTTGATCATTGGATGACTTAAAACAATTGGTTAATGTTGTTTTGAAGTTCAATTGGATTGAATTTTGATTTGGAACATTTTTCCCTTTTAAAGTGGCTTGGCCGATTTTAAAGAACATGAAATTCTTTGTGATTTTGTTGTTTTAATTCATTGGATGAATTGTATTGATTTGGGAAATTAAGATTGTGGACTCAATTGGATTGAAACCGAATTGAATTGAAAAACCCCTAATTGCCGAGACTTGATAGCATGTTAATTGGGTTTGATTTTGATTGAATTGTGTTGGACACTATTTGGTTGTTAAAGTGCATGATTAATTAGGCTAATTGATATTTTAGAAATGTTAATTGGGTAATTGATTGTGTATTACACTTAGGTTAATTAATTGTGAAATTTGGAATTTTATAAGTTAATTATTTGGGCTTAGTTTTGAAATTGGGCTTGTTAGGTTGTAATTGGGCTTTTGGGCTTTGTTGTAACAAAGTTGGGTTTAGGCAAAATTGGTTGGATCCAATTAGGCCCAAAACCGAATCCAAAAGGTCCAATTATGACTTAATGGACCTTAATTATTTAATGGGCCTAATGGGCCAAAATTAATTTAAAGGCTTATGGGGTAACTCCCGGATTGGATTTTGGTTGTTCGGTTTGACCCGAGTTGACCAAAAGTCCACGCCTATAGAAATTAATTAAAAGCCCATTAGACTTTAATTAAATAAAACATTAGATGGTAATCGGGCTTTGAGACCCGTTGCGATTAAATTTGGAATTTAAGTCGTAAAGGTTCGTTAATAAAAGTGTAATATTTAATTTAGAATTAAATAATGAATTAGAATTAAATACGTATTAAATTGGATTTAATTATGTAATTAATTTAATTCGTAGAAATTGTACTTGAGTACGTGTTCGCAAAACGAGTTTGACTCGAACAAAAATCAAATCTTTGTTTGAACATTGGATGATCACTAATATTCAAGATTAATTAATTTGATTGATTGATTGATACATGCTGTATGAATACATGGTTGTGATGTTTGAATAATGTATATCAGATGGATATTAGTCGGGTTGGGCGAGATTTTGGAAATTGTAATAAATTTGATTTATTAAATTGGACCTGCGTGTCCAGCCTTATCTCCTATTTCTTTGTATTCTCTTCTCACCTATTCCCCTCCATGTAAAAGAGGTTTCTTTAGAAGTGTAGTGTAACGGGTAGAAGTAATACAAGTGCTAGCGGGAGAGAGAAAGTGAGGGATTTGATCTAGGATCAATGTAAAATATCCATCCGCATATCATTATTATTTTATTTCATACTCGCTTTATTATGTGTTTAGAATGCATGCTTAAGGGTGTATGATGATGAGACCTTAACAAAGATAATTAAATTGGTAGCCAATTTGCACGAGAAAAACCCTCGTTAAATATCATGCGTTTTCCTTCCATTGAGTGATTCTTACTCAAGATCCGAGATTGGCAGGGGTTGTTGGCCAAAGTCAAGCCCTTGTCCATCAAAGATGTGTTTTAATCACGAGGCTTTGTTCCATATCGGTGTCGTGTCCAAGTTGTGGTTTGTTGGCCAAAGTCAAGACCACTTCTTGTCCATTGACATTGATTACGAAGCTTCCATGTCAATGGGTCCGCGCTTGACTGGAATCATTAGGTTTGTTGTGCCAAAGCCAAGGCCTAGTTGATTCATAGGAAAAAGGTTAGGGTATACATTCGATGTATAGGCATATAAGATATATGTTTAGGACTTGGATTTCCACCTACTGGATCTAGGAGTTGGATTAGATCTAATTGATCTTCGAGATCTACCTAGTTAATTATCATACAATTTGTTGGCCAAAGTCAAGATTGTGTGATATTTAACGGGATCCTAGCCCACTAGGAAACACGGTTTCCCGAGTACTCGACAGAGGGTTAGAGGCTCGACGAAAAATAGTGGGAGGCAAGTATTGAATTTGCAACATTCGTTCGAATACTCGCTAAACACGCTCATTTTATTTTATTTCGTCATTAGATTAAATGTTAGTTGGACTAATATTTAAATTGTTGTTTTAATAAACAGTTGGACTGTATTATACTTGATTATATATAATTGGATTATATTAATCAAATATTTGAATTAATTAATTTCAGTTTACAGTTGATTTTATAATTGGATTATAGTAATCAATGTAATTGAGTTAATTAATTTGGATTATATTTGATTATATAGTTGGACTATTATAATCATTATAATATATAAAGTACCACTAATCGTTGATTAAATAGTTGGACTATTGTAATCAAGATAAAATTGAAAAGTTGGATATTTAAAATATAATCTAGGATTAAAATATTTTAAATGATTTAATTTCATATGGGAATAAATAATAGGTTACTTTATTTGATAAAATAACTTATTATACCTTAAGCCCAAAATTAAGCAAATAAGTAGAGCATAAAATCTTTGGAAGATTTTTGTTATGATGACTTTAATGCTTAATTTAATATACTTGTCATAAATCTAATTTTGGATTTAAGAAGTATTAAAATTGCAATTTATAATTCTTGGGGAATTAATTGACTATTCATGTAAAGTCAAAGTTTGCAATTGGGCATGTAGCACGAGGTGCACATTCCTTTCAATATTCTAAAAACCCAAGGCTTGGCCTAAGTTTCCTAAAATATTAAAAAGGATAATTGACATATCCCAAAGTGACTACCATTTGGATATGGAAGACACAAAGGAATTAAAGAAAGGGCGAGGCTCTAACTTTAAATATGTTTGTCTTAGTTATGTTCACAGCTAGTATTGAAATTAGATTTTAAATACTTAGTGTGGTACATAAAATATATGTATTGATGTTCAGAATCTGCTTTGAGCAGGATACTGACTTCAAGCTGAGATTCCTCTGCGAATCGGAAACGGGACGAAAGTCGCTGTTTCGACCGTAGATACCTAAGTTTAGGAACTACCCTTCGGGTATATACTTAAATTAGAAACTGTTATAATGTAACTAGTTTGACTAGAGACATTATCTCTTTATCAGTGTTTAATCCGTTGCGGATAAAACTTTATATTATAGAACACTGAGTGTTTTATTATATAAAGATGATACTGAGATAAACACATTAGATGTGAATAACAGAATTTATATTTTGAATATATAATTAAAATCTCAAACATATAAATTGACAATAAATAGCTTAAATTGATTTGATCAATAGAGACTTATCGTGGCATTGTTGTCTAGGACACAATTTAACGAGACTCGTATATCCACACTTTTGAAGAGTGGATACTAGGACTGATTTGACTATTCAAATAAGGTCTGCGAATCTATTTTATTAGGTAAAGTACCTAAAATACTATTTACTAAGTAATAGTGTAAATGCCACCGATCTGTTAGCCCTATTCATGGTGAAGTTAGTGGGCCCATATCTAGCTAGGCTAGATGTGAACATGAATATTTCGTGACCTTAACGGATGTGGCATCACGTTATGGTTATGTGTTTCTTTTGAAGAACACAAATCAGAAACTTTAAAGTTTCGACACGAAATACACAAACAGATCGGCTATAGCATTATTCCGCCACGGTAAGACCGTAATGGAAAATACTTTAGCAGTAAGTTCTCGTATACTTGAAAGAGTATAGTATTCTTTCAATGAGGACTCCTCTTGGGACACGTCAGTTAGACGGTGTGTCCGAACGGATTAACAGAATCATGTTAGACATGATAAGGCTAATCACGAGTCACTCTGAGCTACTATTTCCTTCAATAGGATATGTACTAACAGTGCAAAACTATTTAGAATAAGGTTCCATATAAATCTGTTTGACAGATATCGTATAGGATATGAACAGGAAAGAAACGAGGTTTCTCATTCCTGACAATTTGGGTATGCTAGGCATAACGTTTGGATGATACCAAACTAAGGACCCAAATTGGATAAGTGCCAATATAGGTTATCCTATGGGAAACCATAAGTATAGTACTTATACATCTCACTCACTAGAGAATAATTAGATTGTTGCTCTCCATGCGGTTTTCCTAAGAGGAATACCGATATGCAGTGGTAAGTGGGAGGATAGTATAACTCGATGAAAATCGGAGTAATACTATTCTAGGCACTGAATCTTAATGGAACATATATAGTTCATCAAGGATGAAACTATACCATTAATCTTCGAATACACAAGAACAAAGGAAGTGATACGAGGTATCGACTCCCTATTATGACAAAGTGTCATGAGTCCGAAATGGACTCCATGTATATCAATATGTTTGGATTGAAGCAAGCATAAGGTTCTTGGAACTGACGTTTTGAAATAATCAAAATAGTTTATGATTTGACTCAAAACGAAATAATTCTTGTGTATATAAGGAGGTTAGTGGGAAAGGGCACTGACAATGAAATTCCCATAAAACACTCGGTGAAAGCTTGGCTTTCATAAGAAATTCTCCGTAGAATTCTGGGAGTAACAACCTTTATTCAAGGAATAAAGATCTACTGGACTAGATTTGGAGTTGGTAACACTCTCTGAGAAATTGTACATTTAAAATGTACTTGTATTGGTGTCTCATACGCTTTGAGCATATGGAGTCATAATCAGGTCAATCCAAGTGATAGTCACTGGATTGAAGATTAAGAACATCTGTTAGTATCTGAGAGAACTAAAGATGTTGTCTTAAACTATGGAGATGGAGAACTTGAAGTGACTGGGATCACTGCTGCAAGTTTCCAAACCGGTAAATACTGCGGTACTATACAGTTTGAATATCGGTGCAGTGAGCTGGAATATTCCGAGCAAGATAACTGTTGCCGAATTAACAACAAATGCGGATCATTGCTGCTGCTGAGGCAGCAATAGAAGCCATTTGGATCGATAATAAATCTAATTAGATTAGATATAGTTCTGTTAGCAGCTGAGCTAGGCATCAGCATAGGCTAAAGAATTAAAGGTCTCATCGACGATCCAGATATATACTTCTATATCATCTGATTCGTTCGGATCATACATCGTGGCGATGTGATGATCGTGTAAATCGCGTCAGACGATAATTAAGCAAATCCGCTGACGAAAACCTTCCTCAGCAATTTGAGCGAATTGTACATAGTTCGAGTGTTAGACACTCGAGTGACTGGCTATATGCCAAGTGGGAGATTGTTGGATAATATGACCCATAGCGTCACTATTTGTACAGATCACGGTGTTGCTGTACAAATTAACTATGTGACAAGGAAATTGCACTCTCATCATTTGTGATTAGATCACCATAGATGTATAAATGAAGAGAGGTCCATATGATTAGTTCCTGGATTGAGATGATATGAGACAGTATCAATCCCCGAAGGATTAATCATTAAATATCCCTAGCCGAAGTATTATCGAGACTGGACATCGATAATGCGGAATAGGCTAGTATTGCACTTGTGCGCGTTGTGAGGGCACAACGGCATAGTTCTCATATATATAAGTATTGGATACTTATGCAAGTGCAATAGGAGGTCGTGTTTCACCGATGGTACGGGAAACAGCTTCGCTCTGGATAGACCCCTCGGAATCCCATTGGTATTATGACTATGTGTCTATGGGAGGCCGAATCGAGGTGGTAGGTGTGTATAGTCTTAACCTGAGACTTGCATCGCTAATACTTGCGATAATCGGTAACTCTGGTCTTGGTGGTACAGGGCTTTAACCGGTTCTGGGTACACCGCTTCTGGGTTTATCAGGGAGTCGTAGTGTATTGGGTGTGTGATGTCGAGACGGAAGTGTCACTTCAGTCATATTGGAGTAGATGTCACGCAGGATATGGTACTAGTGCTCTTGAGTGTTGCGCAACCAATCGGGATATTGTGACCAGGTCATGTATATCCGATTATAGAGACTATGTTACCAAACATCCGACATGTGTTTCGGACGGGGCAGACACTTATCCAGCCCCAGCCCTAGCACGTGATTATCCGATACTGGGCCGATATACACAATACTACGGTATTCTACGCTTGATACAGATCTATATATTCCTGTAAGAATATTTCTGGAGAATTGGGTAGGCATGGCGCTTTGCTAGAAGCCAACCTTGTCTTGTAAATCGATATAAACGTAGTACGAGGTACTTACGTGTTCGGACAGTCCGACGATCGTATCTACTGCCAACATATCCGGAGATCTCATGGGTCGGTTCCCGAAGATTCACCGATGACGTATTACTCGCACTTTGATTAATCTGGGATTAATTAGAAGAGAGAGATAGAATTAATCTGGGATTAATTCGAGAGATAGAATTAATCTGGGATTAATTCGATGAGAGAGAAAATTAATCTGGGATTAATTGCGGAGATATTTTATCTGGGATAAAATATTAATTAAAGAGAGAGAACGATTAATTTGGAATTAATCGATAAAATTAATATATTCGATATATTAATCGAAATTGGATTTCGACGCGGAATTAAAATTAGATTTTAATTCGGGCGAACGAATTAATTTAGAATTAATTCGTTAGCGACGTGAATAGTGAATTCGCTAGGCGTAATCATTTAATTACGACGCGACGGAAAATTCGTTAATTTGGAATTAGCGAACCCGAGCCCGAGAGTGATTGCGAGCGCGTTCGCATTTCGAATTCGAACGCGGCATGCAAGTCACATCAAGCGTCAAATCGTTTGTCACATCATGCGTCAAATCAATTGTCACTTTGAGTGATGTGATATGACATGTTGTCACTTTATTAAAGTGACATGATGTGAATGATGTGAATATGGGACTTGTGTATATATATATTTTATTCATTTACTTGGTAAATGGAATAAAGATATAAGTATATATAAATCATTTTCTCTCTCTTGGACTTTGTGTGGTTCACGGTTTTGGCAAAAACTTTTGCCATTCACGTGACTCACTTGCTTTGGTCATTATTGTTCACGTTTTTTGGACATTCACGTGACACTCTCTTTTTGCCTTTTGTCTTCACGATTTTGGAGCATCAAAAAGTTAGTGAGCAAAAAGTCTCTTCCCTCTCTTTCTCTTCTCTGCATCTCACGGCATCACTGCCGATTTCTTCTTCAATTTTCTGGTTCACATAGTTAATTTGTACAGCAACACCGTGATCTGTACAAATAGTGACGCTATGGGTCATATTATCCAACACCCTTGCTCCCCTAAAGTCACGCCTAAAACAAGTCAAAAACAGTGAGCAGAATGTGTTTTGGCGTGAGGAGAAGAGAGAGTTTGAGAGAGATTGAATTGTGTGTTAAGTTGAAAATGATTTACCAAAAATCAATTTATATTTATGCCATAATATTTATTAAATTAATAATAAAATTATGACACAAAACATGCAATGGCTTAGAGTGTCAAACACTCAATTTCCATGCAATAACATTGAGTGCATTGTACACTATCTACATGCAATGCATTAGAATGACATGTGTCATGTGGGCCCCACACGTTTCCAAATGAAAGTGGGCCCACGTGCACTCACGCGTTCGGGTTCGATATTTTCTGAAACAGAACAATTATAACAAAGCAAGAGTTCAAATAGACAAATTAATACAAAACTCTAGTTACGACTTCCAATACAGTGGATGGAAAGGAGATGGCTATATAGTCAGTTAAAGCTGGGGGTTTATAAGGAATCCATAAATCCTGTGATCTATGATAAGATCCCAAGTTTAAAGAGGATTCGAGGACGAATCCTATTTAATGGGGGAAATTTATAATGACCGGTAGTCTCTACTACTGTTACGTTGTAGTACTGTGGTATTACGGGATGAAGATAACATAATATAAATCATATTGGGACACAAATACACGCATGGAACGACTTTGGGACTAATTGATTTATTTCCCAAAATTCTGATATGAAACTGTACAATGCACCACTCTAGACAGCCCATAGTATTTTGGCCATAACTTTTTTGGACGAACTCCGAAATTTATGAATTTTATAATGTCAGAAAACTGAGACCGAGACCTACAACTTTCGCGTTGAATAGTTTTCCAAATTCGGACCAGAAATAGGTCATAAATACAGATAATAAATTCTGATGAATAGTACCTGAGGGCATTCTAGTAAATTCTAAACGTTTCTACAAAATTCTACCCTTTTTCTAATTTTTTTTTAAATGCCAAGTATACAAATAAAAACACTATTCATGAACCCCAAATGAGAAAAAGAGAAAGCAAGAAACCTAGAAGAAGGAAAGAATAAGAAGAAGAAGAAGAAGAAGAAGAAGAAGAGAGAAAAAATAAAAGAAAAGAGAGAAAAATGGAGAAGATGAAGCAAGGAAGAGCATTGGCCTCCTTGGAAGGCTTGAAGAATGAAGAAAAATCAAAAGAAAGAGGTAAAAAATCCATGACCCAATTGTGAAATTTTCAGTTTTGATGATTTGATACTTATTATATGTTGAGCTTTGGGTGTGATGTGTGATGTGATTGTGTGATTTTTGCGATTAAGATAATGAGAATTTTGAAATACCCCAACTTGTTAAATTTTGGGTATAATTATATGAGGTATATGAAATAGATTAAAAGTTGGTTGTTGATGAGATGATGGTTTAGTTTATGTGAAATGAGTGTAATATGATGTATTGAGCATTGGTTTTTAGTATTAGATTGTTAGTTGTTACATTTGGGTGAGTTAAATTTGAAGAAGAAATAGCAGAATCCTGGAAAACTGATTCGCGTCGCGACACTAAAGGGTTGTGTTGGACAATTATGACCCATAGCATCACTATTTGTACAGATCATGGTGTTGTTGTACAAATTAACTATGTGACAAAAGAAATTTCCCTTTTATCATTTGTAATTAGATTATCAAGATATATAAATGATAGAAGGTCCATATGATTAGTTCTGGATTGAGATGATATAAGACAATATCAATCCACGAAGGTTTAATCATTAAATATCCATAGTCAGAGTATTATCGAGATTGGACATCGATAATGCGTAAAAGACTAGTATTTCACTTGTGCGCGTTGTGGGAGCATAACAACATAGTTCTCATATATTTGGGTATAAGATACTCATGCAAGTGTAATAGGAGGTTGTGTTTACCGATGGTACGTGAACAGCTTCGCTCTGGATAGACCCCTCGGAATTCCATTGGTAGTATGACTATGTGTCTATGGAAGTCCGAATCAGGGTAGGTGTATTTGGTCTTAACTTGAGACTTGCACTGCTAATACTTGCGACAATCAATATACTTTGGTTTTGGTCGTCCTGGGCCTTAACAGGTTCTGTGTATGCCTCTTATGGGTATATTGAGAATCGTAGTGTATTGGGTGTGATGTCAAGATGGAAGTATCATTCCAGTCATAGTGGAGATGATGATCATGTAGGATACGGAACTGGTGCTCTTATGTACTGCAGTCATCGGGATAATATGACTAGGTCATGATTATCCGATTATAGAGACTAGTTACCAGAGATCTGATATGTGCTTCGTACGGGGCAGACACAATTCCAGCCCCAGGCTTTGCACGTGACATCCGATGCTGGATCGTAATACGCAATACTATGTATACTACGCCTGATATAGATCACATATTCCTTTAAGAATATTTCTGGAGAATTGGGTAGGCACGGTGCTTTGCTAGAAGCCAACCATGTCTTGTAAATCGGTAAAAACGTAGTACTAGGTACGTACATGTTCGGATAGTCCGACGATCGGATTTACTGCCAACATATCCGGGGATCTCATGGGTCACTTCCCGAAGATTCACCGATGACGTATGACTCACACTTTATTAATCTGGGATTAATGATAAGAGAGATAAAATTAATCTGGGATTAATTACAGAGATATTTTATCTGGGATAAATTATTAATTAAAGAGAGAACGATTAATTTGGAATTAATCGATAAAATAATATATTCAATATATTATACGAAATTAGATTTCAACGCGGAATTAAAATTATCTTTTAATTCGGGCGAAAGAGTTAATTTAGAATTAATTTGTTAGCGATGTGAATAGTAATTTTGCAAGGCAAAATTATTTAATTGAATTTGATTTAATTACCTTGCAACGGAAAATTCGTTAATTTGGAATTAGCGAACCCGAGCCCGGGAGTGTTTGCGGTCCCACTCGCATTTCGAATTCAAGTGCGGCCCACAAGTCACATCAAGCGTCAAATCATTAGTCACTTTGAGTGATGTGATGTCTAGTCACTTTTGATGTGAATTGTGATGGTGGTGGTTGGAAGGCATTAATTGCCTTTTGGCTCCAAAATTGGTTGACCTTTTTGAAAGGCAAATACCAAATTTTTGGTATATGTTTACTATTGATTTTAGAAATCAATTAAGTGTATTAGATACACAAACCTACACAACACAACCATCTCTCTCTTTCCTTCTCCCACATGTTTCAGCCAAGGGCCAAACATTTTCCTCTCTCTTTTTTCTTCTCCAAACTGTGAACTAGAAGAAGAAACTAGGAAGATTTGTGGCAAATCTTACCAATGCTAGCACATGAAAAGTCATCCAAGGTGATAGGGAAACAAACTCATGAGCATGGAATGACCATTTACAAAGCTTGGAGCTTGGAACATCAATGGAGGGATGACCGAAAATCAAGGACAACAAAAATAGCCCACTGCTGAGAGCTTCCTTGGAGGAGAAAAGTGTTTGTGTTTGACGCATCGCATAACCGATCAATGTAAGTATGATTCCGCCATACCTCTTTGAGTATTCACACATGTTTCATTGCTTGAATGATCTTTGGGACTAATCTAGAAACCCAACAATGGTATCTTGAGCCATTTTGAGCATGAAATTTACTTAGGGTAAAATTGGGTAAATTGGATTTGAGCATGTTTGAGTGAAATTACTTGTTTGAGCATGCTTGTATATGGATGACTTGGAGTTGTTTATAATCAATTTTGTGAAAAATGGATTGGATCAATTTTTCCGCAATAGGTTGGCTTGGCCGAAACTAATACTACCCTAAAGTCATGGTATTTGTTTTTGATTTTGATCATTGGATGAGTTGAAATTATTTGGGTAATGTTGATTGAGGATTTAATTGGATTGAACCGAATCTGACAAAGAAAACCCTAAATTGTCGTGAGGTTGTAGCATGGAAAATGATTGATTTTTGATTCAATTGTGTTGGACATAAGTTGATGATGATAAGCATAATTAATTGAGTAAATTACTATTTTGGAAATGTTAATTTTGTTAATTAATTATGGCTATACACTTTGGTTAATTTAATTATGAAATTTGGAAATTTGGAATTAAATTAATTGGGCTTATTTTGGAATTTGACTTGTAAAGTTGTAATTGAGCTTAATAGGCTTGGTTGGGCCAAGTTTGGTTTTGGCTAATTGGTTGGATCCAATTGGGCCCAAAACCATATCCATAAAGTCCAAATATGACTTAATGGACCTTTAATTTTAATTGGGCCTAATGGGCCTAAATTGGTTTCTTGGCAAATAAGGGTGATTCCTTAAATGGGCTTTGGTATTTGGGTTTGACCCATATTGACCAAAAGTCCATGCCTTAAGAAATTAATTGAAAGCCCATTGGACTTTAATTAAATTGACATTGGATGTTAATTGGGCTTTGAGACCCGTAACAATTAGATTTAGAATCTAAGTCGTAAAGGCACATTAAAAGTGTATTATTTAATTTAGAATTAAATATAGAATTAGTATTAAATACAAATTCAATTGGATTTAATGTTGTAGTTTAATATAATTCAATAATTCGTACTTTGAGTACTTATTCTCAAAACGAGTTGGACTCGCGCAAAATCAAATCGTTGTTTGAACATTGGATGGTCATTAATTTCAGATTAATTAATTGGATTAGATTGATTCATAACATGCTTTGTGTGAATACATGGATGCGATGTATGAATAATGTATATCAGATGGATATTAGATGGGTGAGGGCAATTTTGGAAATTGTTGTAATAAATTTAGAATTTATTAAATTGGACCTGCGTGTCCAGCCTATTACCTCTTGACTCTGTATATTTATCTTCTCACCTATTCCCCTCAATGTAAATGAGGTTTCTTTAAAAGTGTTATGTAATTGGGTAGAAGTAATATTTGTGCTAGCGGGAGAGAGGAGCGTGAGAGATTTGTTCTAGGAACAGTGTGTTAAGTATCCATCCGCATATCATTATTATATTTATTTATACGTGCCTTATTATGTTTTTAGAATGCATGTTTAAGGGTGTATGATGATGAGACCTTAACAAAGATAATTAATTGGTTGCCAATTACGCGAAAAAACCCTCATAACATATTAAGCATTTTTCCTTCCATTGAGTGATTCTTACTCAAGATCCAAGATTGGCACTAGTTTGTTGGCCAAAGTCAAGACCTTTGTTCGTCGCGGATGTGTTTGAATAATGAAGGCTTTGTTCCATATCGGTGTCTTGTCCAAGTTGTGATTTGTTGGCCAAAGTCAATATCACTTCTTGTCCATCAACATCGATTACGAAGCTTTCCATGGTCAATGGGTTCCGATTAACTGGGATCATTAAGTTTGTTGTGCCAAAGCCAAGGCTTAATTGATTCAGAGGAAAAAGGTTAGGGAATATATTGGATATATTGGCATATATAAGATATATGTTTCGGACTTGGATGTCCACCTACTGGATCTAGGAATTGGATGGGATCCAATTGATCTTAGAGATCTACCTAGTTAATTATCATATAATTTGTTGGCCAAAGTCAAGATTGTGTGTTATTTAACGGGATCCTAGCCCACTAGGAAACAAGGTTTCCCGAGTACTCCACAGAGGGTTAGAGGCTCGCCGAAAAATAGTGGGAGGCAAGTATTAAATTTGCAATATTCGTTTCGTTACTTGCCAATACGCGCTCATTTCATTTTTCATCAATAGATTAATATATTAGTTGGATTAATATTTAATGTTGTTTTTAATTAAACAGTTCGACTGTATTCAAACTATTTCAATTAATGGTTGATTTTATAATTGGATTATAGTAATCAATATAATGTGAATTAACCTATTAAATTATAGTTGATTATATAGTTGGACTATAGTAATCATTATATTAAATAGTACCTAAAATCGTTGATTGGATAGTTTGACTATAGCAATCAAGATAACTGAAAGATTAGCGTTTAAAACATAAACCTGGGTGAAAATGTCTTTAAACGGCTTTAATTTTCAAATTGGGAATAATATCTCAAGATAGTCTTGGAGACCGAGAAGTTACTTTATTTGATAGAGTGACGTCTCGAGCCTAAGCCCGGAGTTGAGCAAATAGTAGAACATGCTATTTGGAATATTCATGTGATGATAACTTTAGTGCTTAATCTGTTATGCTTGCCGCAAAGACTCATTAATTTCTTAGTCAGAACTAAGGATTAGATCCTTATAGTATGATATTGAAATTGAAGGATCTTCATAAGTCTATCCTTAGATCTTAGAAGTACAAATTGCAATAGAAAACTCTTGGAGAGTTAATGGCTATACTCAAAGAGACAAAGCCAGAGTTTGCAATAGGGCAAGAAGCGCAAGGCGCATCATACTTCGACATCCCAGAAGGCCAGGGCTTGGCCAAAGGCTTATGGGGTGTGGAAAAAGGGCAAAGGCAAAATCATTATAATCTTCTGGGAAGACAAAGGACATATCCCAAAATGTCTGCCTAAATTGTGGGAAATGGGGTCATTGGAAGCGTGACTGCCTTATGGACAAGGCAGACATGAAGGAAGTGAAGATGGGCAAGGCTCCAACTTCAAATATGTTTGTCATAAACATGTTCGCTACTAGTATTAAAATTGGATTTTAGATACTGAGTGTGGTACATAAATATGAACTGATGTGTAGAATCTGCTGACAAGCAGGATACTGACTTCAGATGAGATTGATCTGCGAATCAAAAACGGGACGAGATTCACTATTTTAACAGTAGAAACCTAAGTTTAGGAACTACCCTTCGGGTATGTACTTAAATTAGGGTACTGTTAAAATGTAACTAGTTTGACCTTTTTGAAAGGCAAATACCAAATTTTTGGTATATGTTTATTATTGATTTTAGAAATCAATTAAGTGTATTAGATACACAAACCTACACACCACAACCATCTCTCTCTTTCCTTCTCCCACATGTTTCAGCCAAGGGCCAAACATTTTCCTCTCTCTTTTTTCTTCTCCAAACAGTGAACTAGAAGAAGAAACTAGGAAGATTTGTGGTAAATCTTACCAATGCGAGCACATGAAGAGTCATCCAAGGTGATAGGGAAACAAACTCATGAGCATGGAATCACCATTTGCAAAGCTTGGAGCTTGGAACATCAATGGAGGGATGACCGAAAATCAAGGACAACAAAAATAGCCCACTGTCGAGAGCTTCCTTGGAGGAGAAAGTTTTTGTGTTCGACGCATTGCATAAACGATCAATGTAAGTATGATTCCGCCATACCTCTTTGAGTATTCACACATGTTTCATTGCTTGAATGATCATTGGGACTAATCTAGAAACCCAACAGGTTGTGCGTCGTGATGCGAAAGGGAAAAATGATGGCACGTCTCTAGTCATTGCGTGTCGCAACGCGCAAGAATTTGCGTCTTGACGCGTGGCACAACTCATTCCCAAAATAGTTCTAAACCATCCCAGTTCCAGCTTAGCGTGTTAGAGACCACCTTTAGGGTCTCGTATCAGTTCGTATTCATACATTCCATCTTATTCCAAGCATGATATACTAAGTGACGATATCACAGACTTGAATTGAGAAAATTTAGCCTAATTGCAAAAGTACATCTCATGGTTTGTAGCCTAACTGAGTTACCGTTTATAGACCATTGTAGGAATTGCACTTTCCATCGACGAAGCGATATAGCACCAGCCAGATTCCAATCAGTGAGTGGATACTACCCTTTTTAAATTGACTTTCATTTTTTAAATTTTGATATCAGACTCACTTTTACGATTTAGGGTGTTAGATTATTTTATTACAGACATTTAATAAAAATTTATGATTAAGTTATATTTGAGAAAGAAATATTTTCAGTATATGATTTATGTTTTTCGAGACATGAGGGAAAAACCCACTCCAGTATGTAACTGATGAGCGGAAGATATATCAATATTTACTGCCCCTTTTACTTAATATTTTGTTTAGTTTCTCGGATTTGATAAACGTTTTGATGTGTTTTAGTTTATTTTGCAGATAAAATAATATTGAGACACAATGAAATCATTTAGGACGAAATGTGGGTCAAATAAGGGCAAAAATTGGACTTGACATATTAATTTTGGAGATTGGAAACTTGAAAGGGCGTTTTAACGAAGTGCAGTTTTGGAAATTCCAGTTTTGTGCATCTGTCGTAATTTGGCCATAACTTTTTACTCCAATATCGGATTGAGCGGATTCAAGTTCTAGATTAAAGAAGACTCAAAGATATACAACTTTGAAAGACAAAAGAATTTCTAATTCTGAAGATTTCATGCCCGAAATTGATGAACCATCCAGAAGTGTGTTGTGTGTAATTATTAAGTCACTTTCAATCATTTTCAAAGCAAAAAATAAATTAATAAATAAATAATAAAAATTATCAAATCATCACCAAACATGATAAGAGATTAGTGGAGCAATTAATAATGGATTTGGTGGAGCAATTAGTGGAGCAATTAATAATTGATTTGGTGGATGATTTGATGAAGGCAAAATTTTGCCTATAAAAACCAAGCCATTTCATTTGTAAAATTGATACATTCTTCTAAGGAATTCTTTAAGAATACTAAGAAGATTGTATCTTGTTTGTTTATTTACAGCTTTCAGTAATTAATTTCCGCTTTCGCACTTTCTTTTCTTTACTTTTCAGTTTTTACTTTCCGCAATTTACTTTTACGCACAATACTTTTCTTTCTTTAATTTTCAGTTTTTACTTTTCAGTAATTTACTTTCAGCAATTTACTTTTCAACAATTTACTTTCAGCAATTTACTTTCAGTAATTTACTTTCAGTATTTAATTTTCAGTATTTTATTTTCAGTATTTTACTTTATGTCTTTTATTTTATTTAAGTTTTTTTTACTACCCGTAAATATGTGTCGTAACTAAGCCAAGTTATCTGGGGTTGTGATGAAATCCAATATCACCGGTTTATAAGGGGTTAGATTATAGCTTGGGTAATATAAAGATTTATTTATTGAGTCTTAATCTTAATGCTTTTTCATTAACTGGCCATTAATAAAATTGAACTGGGAAACTTAAAATGAACTAGACATAGGGATTTTATGTTTAAGACCTTAGGGTCAATAGTCCACGATCTTCCTTGATGATAGATAACCCTTTAATAGATTTCCTTACAGGATAGACATATACCTGTCGGGCGGGGGTAGCCATAATTGGAACTTAAACTTAATGAATCCAGATAATTTGGTTGACATAGACATATGGTTCAATTGGGTTAAACTGGGTATTTGTGTCTGACCATTGACAGAGGCGTACACATAATTTAGTGTTCCAGGTTAATAAATCAATATATTACCCAACTTTAAGATAACCACTTCATCTTTAAAATGATATTGGAAGAAATCACAACCCTAGATAGTTTTTAATATTGAATTTTCTTAAATCTACTTTCGAACAATTTTATTTACTTGTTTTTTTTTTTAATTTAGAATCGTCACCTTTTTCAAATCAATCAAACAACCTGTTAGATACTAGTAATCATTTGACCTCATAAAATTAATAGATTAGATATTAAGTCCTCGTGGGATCGATATTTTTATACTACTTGAACGATATGTGCGCTTGCGTTATACGCGTGTGTAAGCACCGGTCAAGTTTTTGGCGCCGTTGTCGGGGACTTATTTATCTTTTACTATTATTTTAGGGGTTAGATACGTTACTTGTATCTAATTTATTTTTACTTATTGTTTTTATTTTCTTGTGTTTCAGGTTCTCAGAAACTTCATGAGACGAACCAAAAGCTTTGAACTCCGATCGTTTGACCCGAAAATTGAAAGAACCATCAGACAGTTGAGAAGGGAAAGGCGAGAAGGCCAAGAATCTTTAGTCAACATGGAACCTGAACCGTTGGAGGTTGCACCACCGATTCCCATTCGAGACAGAACCATTCCGGTGGTTGACATACTCATTTCCTGTATTGTACTTCCTCCCTTACCAGCAAATGTGTGTGACATCAAAACATGCATTCAGATGATTCAGCAGTCAGGTCAGGTCAGTTCAGTTCGGGGGGAATGCAACTGAAGATCCTAATGCCCGCATCAGTAACTTCCTGGAAGTTTGCGGCACTTTCAACTACAACAGAGCATCGGAAGAAGCAATGAGACTGCGAGTTTTTCCATATTCCTTGAAGGACAGAGCAAAAGCTTAGCTACATTCACTTCCAGCAGGTTCCATCACAACTTGGAACACTTTAGCCACCAAATTCCTTGCAAAGTATTTTCCACCAGCCAGAACCAGAAAGCTGAGGAATGACATCACATCCTTTGTACAACAAGATTTAGAATCCCTCTGCAAAGCTTGGGAAAGATTCAAAGATTTACTCCGGAAATGTTCTCACCATGAAATTCCAAAATGGCTTCAAGTCCAAACATTCTATAATGGACTTTCTGGAATAATGAGAACCACAATCGATGCTGCTGCTGGAGGAGCTTTAATGGCAAAAGGAGAAGATGAAGCCTGGGACCTAATCGAAGAAATGGCCAACAACAATTCTTTATGGCCAACAGAAAGGAGCATGATCCAAAGAATTGCAGGAATTTATGAAGTTGGAGCCAACACAGCACTGAATTCCAAGCTGGATGTGATTTGCAAAAATCTGGAAACTCTTAACATAAAAGTTAATGGTGGATCCACAAGTTCACCAGTTGGAGGAGCACCTGAGTCAGAATCTTTCAACCAACATAAAGAAACGGTGAATTATGTCAATAATTTCAACAAACAATGGAACAATCCATATTCCAACACCTACAACCCAGGGTGGAGGAATCATCCCAATTTCGCATGGAGCAACAATTCAGGGAAAATGAACAATCCACCACCCTGATTCCAACAACAAAACAAAAGCCAGGAACATGCAAATGAACCAGGAATAACAGAAGTGTTGACCCACTTGAAAAAGATAGAAGCAAAACACGACTCTCAAGCAGCAAGATATGATGCTATGTTTCAATCTCAAGCAGCAAGATATGATGCTATGTTTCAATCCCAAGCAGCATTAATTCAAAGTCAATCAGCTTCTATTAAAGCACTGGAGAATCAAATTGGACAACTGGCCAATGCTCAGAGTTACAGACCGCCATGTACCCTTCCTAGCAACACAGAGCCAAATCCAAGGAACATGGGGAAGGAGCAATGTCATGCCATCATGTTAAAAAGCGGTACTGAAATCAACAAAGATGTTGGAATCAAGGCAACAACAATTGAAGATTTTCCAAAAGAAACAAAGCAACAGATGGAGGAAAAAGAAGCAAAGGAAAAAGAACAGATCACTCCACCTCCACATTTTCCTCAGCGTCTTCAGAAGAATAAATTGGACAAGCAGTTTGCTCGATTCTTGGAGGTGTTCAAAAAGCTGCATATCAACATTCCATTTGCAGAAGCGTTGGAACAAATGCCCAGCTATGCCAAATTCATGAAAGACATTCTTTCACGAAAGTGGAGATTGGGAGATTATGAGATAGTAGCATTATCAGAAGAATGCAGCGCCATCATTCAGAGAAAACTTCCTCCAAAGTTGAGAGATCCTGGCAGTTTCACTGTTTCTTGCACCATAGGAGAACATGACTTCGGTAAGGCTCTGTGTGACTTAGGTGCTAGTGTTAACTTGATGCATTTTTCTATTTTCAGGAAACTACAGATTGGAGAAACAATGCCCACTTCGGTCTCACTACAACTTGCTGATAGAACGCTCGTATTTCCAAGAGGCGTAGTGGAAGATGTGCTGGTCAAGGTTGACAAATTCATTTTCCCAGCAGATTTTATTGTCCTTGATATGGAGGAAGACGCAGACGTGCCAATCATCCTCGGGAGACCATTCTTGGCTACAGGTCGAACCATTATTGATGTACAAAAAGGAGAACTAACCATGAGGGTACAAGACCAAGGAGTAAAATTCAATGTTTTCAAAGACATGAATTTCCCAGATGATGAAAAGAAGGAGGAATGTTTCAGACTTGATGTGATACATAGTACCGTTCAGAACTCTGATGAAAGATAAAGTTCTACTGACAAACTTAAAGCATGTCAATTGCCTGTGGAGCCTGAAGATAAAGCGCACTGCGTATTGAAGAAACCTATTCTTGCACTACAAGCAACAGAAGAGAAAAAGTTCCACCAGCTCAACGAATTGGAGGAATTTCACATACAGCCTTTTGAGGATGCCAAATTGTACAAGGAAAAGGCAAGGAAAAGACATGATGAGAAGTTAGTGCGCATACAACTGGAACCTGGGCAGAAGGTACTGTTAAACAAATCAAGGGGGAAATTCTTCCCATGGAAGCCAAAATCATGGTGGTCGGTCCATTTGTGATCACCAAGGTTTTACCAGACAGAGCCGTTGAGATACATGTCCTGACTCCAACAAAACTTTCAAGGTTAAAAACAAGCGTGTTAAGCACTACTGGCAAGAATCATTTGAGTGACAAAAAGAAAGTGTCACACTTTCAGATCTAGCCTAACGTTCGAGAAGTCACGTCTAGCTGACGACTTTAAACTTAGCGGTCGCAGGGAGGCAACCTATGCAATTTTTGTATATATTGTGATTTGGTGTGATTTAATTTGGTGTGTTTAGTTTTTGCAGATTAAGACATTTCAAGATGGAAGAAGCTCTCACAAATCTTCACAAGCAATTTCCTTCTCTCCCTCAAAAATCTCTGATGAAAGTTTACAAAGCTCGCTTGGAACGGATGAGATTACTGATGATTAAAGGTAATCCTACTGACATTCATTGGTTAATTGAAGTACGGGTTCGATTGGCAGGTGAGTCTTCTGACTCTTTTATTTCACATCTGCCTGGTTTTGGAAGAAGCACCTATGCAAAGAAATGTAGAGCTAAGAAAATGAGTGTTTGTTACAAATGTGCACGCTGGAATTGCAATACTCATTTTCGTTCTTTAGGAATGGTGTCTGATAATCGCGAAGACAAAATTAAATTCATTAGGGATGGCTTGAGTAAGGAGTCTTTAGATGATATTTCTTCAACTCTTGAGGCGCATCCCAGTGGATACGTTCATATAGCCATTCGCAAATTGCATACATAATTCCAAAAGGAAAGACAAATGTTAAATCTCGGGAATCTGACTAAAAAAGACCATGTTTGCCAATTTATAAGAAAAATGGATGGGAAGCTTGTCCCTGACGCATAGACGTCAATCAAGCCGTTACTTTTCTTCTAAATATTATATCTCTTTGTCTTTTCTTAATAATGTGATTTGTTTTGTTGTTTTTCTTTTTTTTTCTCCGACAGGATCCAGACCTTTTTTACTATAACGATATTATTTCGCTACTAATCGTCCTCTGGAAGATACTTGTGCTATTTTTACTCACCCTTTTCAGGTACTATAAATTCAGCCTGTCATTGCATTTTGAAGGCATCCATAGTTGAGAAAGAAATACATAAAAAAATGGAAGCCACTTCAAGATTTTGCGGTAGTAGTGTTGGTGTTAAGCCACAATACGTAGAAGCAGCACAAGAATTGGGTCGAGTCTTAGCTGCAAGGAATATGCACTTAATATATGGCGGAGGCAATCTTGGACTAATGGGGATCATTTCAAAGGCTGTACAGGAAGGAGGCAGTCACGTTTTGGGAATCATCCCAAAACCCTTGGCAGAAGCAAATCTTATTGGATCATCAAACGGAGATGAACTGATCGTACCAGGTATGTCCGAGCGACTGGTAGAAATGATTAACTGTGCTGATGCTTTTATTGCTTTGCCAGGTGGCCTGGGTACATTGGAGGAAATTTTTATTGTGCTATCTTGGGCGAACCTGAACATACACCAGAAACCAATTGGGCTGTTTAACGTTGATGGATTTTATGATTTTCTTTGTGTATTTCTTGATGATGCCCAGAGAAATGGGGTCGTTTCAAAACCTTTGAAAGAACTCCGCTTTACTGCCAGAACCACGAGTTGACCCTATCCTTTCAAAGATAAATTGGTCTGAGGACGATCATGGTAAGAGGCGTCGTGTTAATCTGGATCTTAACCTTTAATTTTCTGTAGATTTTCAGCTAACCAGGTACGACCTTCTTAACTCTCCTTAGACTGTTTAAGACATTGGGGACAATGTCTCATTTAGGTTTGGGGGAGGTAATTAGTTGATCAGTACCTTGTTTTTAGTTTGTGTGTTCTTTTTATTTTTAGTCCAAAAATTTTCAAAAATTACAACAAAAATTTGTGTTTTTGTGTTTTTATTTTGACTAAAAAGGGTGAAATTGGTGAGAGATAGCTGAGTAAGGAGTTTCCACTCCTGATACGTATCTCAAACCTATATCGGAACAAGTTAATTTTTGTTTATTTCCTTTTGAATTATTTAATTTGTAAATTCTCCATAAAATTGACAAAAATGGATCTTCATATGTTCAGTTAGCAGATATTATCAACATACATAGAAACATACGGACTTGAACTAAAATTGAAAAGTTTGTAATATTCAGTGCTCTAGTTTAATTGGAGGAAGCATCTCAAAAAGCAATGGAGTAAAAAAAAAACATATGATATCTGAGTTATTAAGTCTGTAAGGGTGTTTTAACACCTAGTGCCCTAAAACCAACTGGTTTGGGAGTCACTGGCCCAAAGCTCGTTACATGGATCAAAGATGCTGCAAAAATATATATATCTGAAGTCTGAGTAATTAAGTTCGTAGGGGTGTCTTAACACCTGATGCCCTAAAGCCAACTGGTTTGGGAGTCACCGACCCAAAGCTCGCTACATAGACGGAAGATATTGTATATAAAATAAATAAATAAATAAATAAATCAGAAAAATTATTCCCTTGGTGCAAAAAGATGTAAATTCTAATAAAACTTTAGGACAAAAATATTACTCTCTTATCAACTACACTTATGACTGTTGTGGGCAAAAATGAGTTGATTAATATTTTGTCGACTGTGTATATGGAGAATGGTAAAAATAATCGGAGAATTTACTTATTTGGTAATTTAGAATGAAACAAAACAACTATTGACTTGGAGTAGAAGTTTCACCTGATTAGTCACTAACTTCTTTATTCTCTTTTCTCTTGTCTTTTTTCTTTTGTGTGCATTAGTTTTATTATCTTTTTACTTTTGTAAAACATTTGTGGGTATCGTTGCTGTAAGCCCTCACGAGACTATAACTCGTCCACTAGGGACACCTATGGGTTTAAAGACTTGTTGCATATGCTAAATGCAACCGTGATCCCTACGAAAGTGGCTTAGTTTAATTTTAATTGTTTCTTGTATTTTATTTTATTGTTTTGCTCGAGGACTAGCAAAATGTTAGGTTTGGGGGTGTGATGAGAGGAAGATATATCAATATTTACCGCCCCTTTTACTTAATATTTTGTTTAGTTTCTCGGATTTGATGAATATTTTGATGTGTTTTAGTTTATTTTGCAGATAAAATAATATTGGGACACAATGAAATCATTTAGGACGAAATATGGGTCAAATAAGGGCAAAAATTGGACTTGACATATTAATTTTGGAAATTGGAAACTTGAAAGGGCGTTTTAACGAAGTGCAGTTTTGGAAATTCCCGTTTTGTGCATCTGTCGTAATTTGGGCATAACGTTTTACTCTGATATCGGATAGAGCTGATTCAAGTTCCAGATTAAAGAAGACTCAAAGATATATAGCTTTGAAAGACAAAATAATTTCGAATTCTGAAGATTTCATGCCCAAAATTGATGAACCATCCAAAAGTGTGTTGTGTGTAATTATTAAAGTCACTTTCAATCATTTTCAAAGCAAAAAATAAATTAATAAATAAATAATAAAAATTATCAAATCATCACCAAAAATAATAAGATATTAGTGGAGCAATTAATAATGGATTTGGTGGAGCAATTAGTGGAGCAATTAGTGGAGCAATTAATAATTGATTTGGTGGATGATTTGATGGAGGCAAAATTTTGTCTATAAATACCAAGCCATTTCATTTGTAAAATTGATACTTTCTTCTAAGGAATTCGTTAAGAATACTAAAAAGATTGTATCTTGTTTGTTTATTTACAGCTTTCAGTAGTTAATTTACGCTTTCGCACTTTCTTTTATTTATTTTTCAGTTTTTACTTTCCGCAATTTACTTTTACGCACAGTACTTTTCTTTCTTTAATTTTCAGTTTTTACTTTTTAGTAATTTACTTTCAGCAATTTACTTTTCAGCAATTTACTTTTCAGTAATTTACTTTCAGCAATTTAATTTCAGTAATTTACTTTTTAATATTTAATTTTCAGTATTTTACTTTATGCCTTTTATTTTATTTAAGTTTTTTTTACTACCCGTAAATATGTGTCGTAACTAAGCCAAGTTATCTGAGGTTGTGATGAAATCCAATATCATCGGTTTATAAGGGGTTAGATTATAGGTTGGGTAATATAAGGATTTATTTATTGAGTCTTAATCTTAATGCTTTTTCAATAACTGGCCATTAATAAAATTGAACTGGGAAACTTAAAATGAACTAGACATAGGGATTTTAAGTTTAAGACCTTAGACTCAATAGTCCACGATCTTCCTTGAGGATAGATAACCCTTTAATAGATTTCCTTACAGGATTACATATACCTGTCGGGCGGGGGTAGCCATAATTGGAACTTAAACTTAATAAATCTAGATAATTTGGTTGACACAGACATATGGTTCAATTGGGTTAAACTGGGTATTTGTGTCAGACAATCGATAGAGGCTTACACATAATTTAGTGTTCCAGGTTAATAAATCAATATATTACCCAACTTTAAGATAACCACTTCATCTTTAAAATGATATTTGAAGAAATCACAACCCTAGATAGTTTTTAATATTGAATTTTCTTAAATCTACTTTCGAGCAATTTTATTTACTTGTTTTTTTTTTTAATTTAGAATCATCACCATTTCAAATCAATCCAACAACCTGTTAGATACTAGTAATCATTTGACCTCATAAAATTAATAGATTAGATATTAAGTCCTCATGGGATTGATATTTTTATACTACTTGAATGATACGTGCGCTTGCGTTATATGCATGTGTAAGCACCAGTCAGTAACTTTATTCTGTTACGGAATTGACGGAAAGCACATGTGCACATATAAAGGACTGGGGGGACGGCGATACGTAACGCCCCCAGATCCTAGTTCAGGACTATGGATAACAGATGCCCCTAGATCCTAGTTTCAGAGCTTGGAGGGTAGCTTAGATCCGCACCCCCAGTTCCAGTTCAATGGCTTGGGCGACAACGATACGTAACACCCTAAGACAACTAGTTTCATGGACAGTAGTGGCATGCTTTGGGGGACGGCGATACGTAACTCCCCAAAGTCATAGATTTGCTCTCCTAGCTCTAGTCAGGTGTATGCGGGGACGGTGATACGTAACGCCCCCATACGTCAAGTTTTTCAGAGACAGATCGGTTTTCAGAGATTCGATTTTCAAAAAAATAGTTTTTCAGATACAAGTTTTTTGAACCAGATAATTAAAGAAAATTTGAGTTAATCTTTACAGAAAAGTTTAGACGATGAGATTTTTCAGAAAGAAGCTCAGAGTTTTCAAACAAGAAGATAACTTTCTTATGAAGCTATTTCGTAAATTTTGGTTTTAGAACCAATTGTTTTATAACTGTATTTTAGTTTTTTGTCCACTCACTTAGATCGTACAATGGTCTAACCCACACTCCTAGTTTTTTTGGTTTTATAGGTTTTCTCGGAGGACGGATACTGATGCAGTCACTAGGGTATGGAGTCCACTAATTCAAGTCAGAAATAGTAAGAGTCCAGCCAGAGTTTGAGTTCAGTCAAGTTACGTGAAGTACAGTCCTGATAGTTGTATACTAGATATGTGTGTGAGAATTCATTTATAGAGTTATTGAGATAGTTGATATTTATACGTTCAGTCATATGTGAACTATTTTTGTACTATGTCTTGGTTTTGGGCATTGGTCCCATAAGAGAGGTTATATTTGAAAAGAATAACAATATTGTTCTATTAGGGTTGGTTCTCAGAGTGCCAATTCGGATTATATTTATGTCCGATTCTTAAATACGAACAATTCGTTTTTCCATAATATTACTTATTTAATGGTAGCACCTCTTGTCTTTTATACACATATTTGATCTAATTGCGATTAGATATCTTATTATGATTAGATTGAAACTAAATCTGATTTAGTGATATGTGTATATTAGACAAAGAACCTAGGATTTACAATGTAGTGCGCAGTTACGACGTAGTTTGTAATTGACATTGGGAAGCGTCACTATAAGTTGTCTATCCTTAAATAAAGTTCCTGGTCAAGATTTACTAACACGGGTCGGTTAGTAAAATCCGCTGAGACCAGTACATGTCGTATATTGTGACTTGGTCTGATGGTTTATCCCAATGAACCATGAGTCTCGGGAGACTCGTATAGACATGTAGGTGTTTATTTGATAAACACCAAACGACTCACTGAAGATTTCCTAATAGATGGTACACCAACGTCAATAGGAATCTTCTCGAGTTGAGTTAGCATAGTGGTCCTTTGACTTGAGATACCACTGTGGATATATGAGTTATCCTCCACACTTTGATGGCAGTCACTGTTGGACAATTATGACCCATAGCGTCACTATTTGTACAGATCATGGTGTTGTTGTACAAATTAACTATGTGACAAATGAGATTGCTCTCTTATCATTTGTGATTAGTTCACCTAGATGTATAAATGATAGGAGGTCCCTATGATTAGTTCCTGGATTGAGAATGATATGAGACAGTATCAGTCCACGAAGGTTGTGTTTGATACTCATTCAAATGTAATAGGAGGTTGTGTTTTTCCGATGGTACGGGAAACAGCTTCGCTCGAGATAGACCCCCTCAGAATTCCATTGGTAGTATGCCTATGTGTCTATGGAAGTCCTAAATTAGGGTAGGTGTATTTGGTCTTAACCTGAGACTTGCATCGCTAATACTTGCGACAATCAATATACTTTGGTTGCGGTCGTCCAAGGCTTTAACAGGATCTGTGTACGCGAATGCTGGGTATATTGAGAATCGTAGTGTGTTGGGTGTGATGTCAAGACGGAAGTGTCACTCCAGTCATATGGAGATGATGATCGCGCAGGGATACAGAACTGGTTCTTTATAAGGGTTGCAACCGTCGGGATAATATAACTTGGTCATGATTATCCGATATTAAAGAGACTAGTTGCTCGTCATCCGATATATGCTTCGTACGGGGCAACACTGTACCAGCCCCAGACCTTGCATGTGATCATCCGATACTGGACAGAAATACGCATTACCAAGTATACTATGCCTGATATAGATCCTTTATTCCTGTAAGGATATTTCTGGAGAATTGGGAAGGCATGGCGCTTTGCTAGAAGCCAACCTTGTCTTGTAAATCGGTATAAACGTAGTACGAGGTACTTACGTGTTCAGATAGTCCGACGACCGAATTTACTGCCAACATATCCGGGGATCTCATGGGTCGCTTCCCAAAGATTCACCGATGATGTATGACTCGCACTTTAATTAATCTGGGATTAATAAGATGAGAGAGAAAATTTATCTGGGATTAATTGCGGAGATATTTTATCTGGGAAAAAATATCATTTAAAGAGAACGATTAATTTGGAATTAATCGGTAAATTAATATATTCGATATATTAAACAAAATTAGATTTTGACGTGGAATTAAAATTAGATTTTAATTCGGGTGAACGAATTAATTCGTTAGCGACGTGAATAGTGACTTCGCTAGGCGTAACCATTTAATTACGACGCAACGGAAAATTCGTTAATTTGGAATTAGCGAACCTAAGGCCGAGATTATTTGCGAGTGCATTCGCATTTCGAATTCGAGTGCGGCACGCAAGTCAAATTAAGCGTCAAATCGATAGTCGCATCAAGCGTCAAATCACTTGTCACTTTGAGTGATGTGACTTGACAACTTGATTGATTGAGTGATATGTGTGGTTGGCATTTAAAGCTTTAAAAGTTTGACTTTTTAAAAGCAAAATGTTTGGTATATGTTTAAGAAATAAAATACCAAAATAATTAACACATTTCATCATCTCTCCTCTCTTTTCCCTCTTCTCTCCTCACACCATTTCTTTCTTTCTTCTGGTTCTGTGAATTGCCGAGAGATGGAAGGAAAAAGAGAAGCAAGTGCTTGGTTTTTGTGGCAAAAATCAGGAGAGCTAGCACTCCGAGAGACATGAAAAGGTGATAGGGAAGTCCACCCATGAGCCGGGTGATCAAAACCGAAACCAGTGAGCTGTGACAGTGCTCACTGCCGATCAATCAAATGGGCAAAAGTTTAAGTTTTGTTCGTTGCTGCGTCGCTCAACCGATCGATGTGAGTATTCCGCAACTCCCTCGAATGTATTCACTTATGTTTCATGCTTGTTTATTGATCTTGGGATGCTTAGAATCTCCAACAATGGTATCAAGAGCATGGTTAAAAGCATGAAAAAGTTTAGGGTTAAAATTTGGGTAAATTGATTTTGAGCATGTTTAAATGAAATTGGATGATTTCGTATGCTTAATTGATGTTGAATTGAAGATTGATTGGATCAATTTCAAGAAAATTAGATTGGATAATTTTTCCCCAAATTGTTGAGGCTTGGCCGAATGTGGTGCCCTAAATGTTGTCTTGGAATTTTTGATTTTGATCATTGGATGTGTTGGAAATCATTCGGGAATATGATTTAATGTCTATTGTGGAATTTAATTGGATTGAAACCGAATCGGACAAAATTCCCCAAATTGCCGAGAGCATAAGAGCATGTAATTTGGTTTGATTTTTGTTAAATTATGTTGGACATGATTTAATGATGAATGGCATGATTAACTAGTGCTAATTGATGTTTTAGAAATGTTAATTGGGTAATTAATTATGTTATACACTTTAGTGTAATTAAATTTGGAAATCGGATTTTAATTATTGGGCTTTAAAATTGGATTTGGGCTTTTAAAGTTGTTATTGGGTTTATTGGGATTGGTTGTACCAAGTTAGGATTAGGCCAAATGGATTGGATCCAATTGGGCCCAAAACCGAATCCATAAAGCCCATATACGACTAATGGACCTTTAAAGTTTAATTGGGCCTAATGGGCCAAAATTGATTTCTAGGCTTATGGGGTAACTCCCGGATTGGACTTTGGTTATTGGGTTCGACCCGAGTTGACCAAAAGTCCACGCCTTAAGGAATTAATTAAAAGCCCATTGGACTTTAATTAAATTGACGTTGGACGTTAAACGGGCTTTGAGACCCGTAACGATTAAATTTGGAATTTAAGTCGTAAAAGGTTTATTAATAAAGTGTACTATTTAATTTTGAATTAAATAGTGAATTAGAATTAAATACAAATTGAATTGGATTTAATTGTGTAGTTTAATTTAATTCGAGAATTCATACTTTGAGTACTTATTCGCAAAACGAGTTTGACTCGAGCAAAATCAAATCGTTGTTTGAACATTGGATGGTCACTAATTATCAGATTAATTAATTTGATTAGATTGATTGATAGCATGCTTGTGTGAATGCATGGTTGCGATGTATGAATAATGTATATCAGATGGATATTAGATGGGTGGGACAATTTTAGAAATTGTTGTAATAAATTAAATTTATTAATTGGACCTCCGTGTCCAGCCTATACCTCCATATTCTTTGTATTCTCTAATCACTTATTCCCCTCAATGTAAATGAGGTTTCTTTAGAAGTGTAGTGTAATGGGTAGAAGAAATATTTGTGCTAGCGGGAGAGAGAAATGGAGAGATTTGATCTAGGATCAATGTGTAAAGTATCCATCCGCATATCATTATTAATTTTTCATATGCGCTTCATTATGTGTTTAGAATGCATGTTTAAGGGTGTAAGATGATGAGACCTTAACAAAGATAATAAATTGGTTACCAATTTGCACTCGAAAAACCCTCACAAAATATTAAATGTCTTTCCTTCCATTGAGTGATTCTCACTCAAGATCCGAGACTGGCATTGGCTTGTTGGCCAAAGTCAAGGCCTTTGTCCATCGAGGATGTGTTTGAATCTCGAGAGCTTTGTTCCATGTCAGTGTCTTGTCCAAGTTGTGGTTTGTTGGCCAAAGTCAAGACCACTTCATGTCTATCGACATTGATTACGAAGCTTTCCATAGTCAATGGGTCGCGCTTGACTGGGATCACTAGGTTTGTTGTGCCAAAGCCAAGGCTTAGTTGATTAAGAGGAAAAAGGTTAGGTAATACATTGGATGTATTGGCATATATAAGATATATGTTTCGGACATGGATGTCACCCTACCAGATCTAGGAATTGGATTGGATCCAATCGATCTTAGAGATCTACCTAGTTAATTATCATACAATTTGTTGGCCAAAGTCAAGATTGTGTGATATTTAACGGGACCCTAGCCCACTAGGAACACGGTTTCCCGAGTACTCGACAGAGGGTTAGAGGCTTGCCGAAAAATAGTGGGAGGCAAGAATTGAATTTGCAATATTCGTTCAATTACTCGCCATACGCGCTCAAACAAATATCATTCGTCAAATAAATTAAATGTTAGTTGGACTAATATTTAAATTGTTGTTTTAATAAATAGTTGGACTATATTCCAACTATTCATTTATATTTGATTTTATAATTGGATTATAGTAATCAATATAATTGATTTTAATCCATTAAATTATAGTTGATTAAATAGTTGGACTATTGTAATCATTATAATAAATAGTACTGTAGGCATTGCATTTTTGCATGTGAAACCCGATGATGAGTCTCAGTTGGAGGCACTACCTTTTTAGTTAAGGATATTGCGGGAACGGACGTCGGAAGGGGAAATTCGGAATAAGTATGTCGTCAAGTTCATTTCACAAGTTCACTGTTTTTGTTCGTGCTGCGTTCGTTACCATATTCGAACGTCAAACAGATTGCGGACGTTCGTGCAGCGTTCTAAGAGGCGTTCGAACGGAGTCGATATTTCTGGTTTTGCTGCTAGGCCCACACGCCCAAGGCCCTTAAATTACACCCAAATTAAATCAAATATTAATTAAATTAAACATTGAATTAAATAAAATAATTAAATCATTTACCAATTAAATAAAACATAAAATATAATCATACCTAATTTAGATAAATCAAATATATAACTTCCTAACTAAGCAAAATCATATACTAAATTAAAAAGATGTCATGCCTAATTAAATCACTTATAACCAATTTAAAGATATTGACTTCCTAATCTAAACCAATTTGTCCCCCTCAATCTTTGACTTTCCTTGCTCAACACAAAATCAAATCCCTTCCTTGTGAGACAAGGAGTAGCCCTAGCCATTCTCTATATAAACAACCCATCACCAAGACATGACTCCCCTAGCTCATACACATAATTCTCACGCAAGTCACAACACAAAAAGCCCTAGCCACTCACGGCAATAGAAAACAAGAAGAACACAAACAATTCTCTTCATCTCCTCCACACATCACTGAAAATCTCCCCCATACAACAGCCCTACATCACCGAAAATATATCCCCAAACAGCAGCCCAAACACGTTCCAAACAGCCGCTAAAGTACCCCCAAACAGCAGCCCATTTCCTCCCGAAAATAGCAGCAAAATCCTCTTAAAACAGTCCCTAAAATCCTTAAAACAGTAACATAAAAACTGCACTTATAATCCTTAAAATAATCACAAAAAACTGCACTTAAAACCCACAAAAAAAAAACACTCGAAACAGTCTGTTGAAACGTGAAAATAGTGACCTGAACAGTGAGCAGAAAATACAGAGGAAACAGCAGTAAAACGGAGGCCAAATAGCAAGAAAAGTCGCAAAACAGTGAGCCAATACGCTAAACCAGTGAACCGGAGAAATAGAGGAGCTTTACCCTTCCGATCTCCGCGAAACGCAAGTCCGAAAGTCGTAAAAAAAGGTTAAACCTGAGGGTATTTTCCACAATCGTTTTCTGTTTTATTTTTATTATTCATTGAGTATTGTTCGCATGATTGTTGTGTCAAAATGCATGTTGTGGCCCTTGAGTAGATAAATATGCATGTATCATGAAATATTGTATGTTGTGGACTTGGAATAAAATAAAAGATGTGTCAACTCTTGCGGTATATCGGATGGAAAACCGGAAATAAATTTCATAGCCAATTCTGAATGGACGGTAGTATGATCTGTACTCGGGATACAACTCCACGTACCGCTTGAGTAAACGGCACCTTCTTTATTTTATGTTGCTTTGATTTATTTATTTTTCGCCATTTGAATTCCGCATGTTACTTGTTTATGCATGAGGCAATCGAGTGCATGGGCTTAGTAAGTCGGATTAAAGGTCCCCTATTTGGAGGGGTTAAATCCTTTACCACGATGCTTTACCACACCGGTTGATGTATGTTCGATTGGATGTAAGATATGTTCAATCGGGCATACTAAGTTTGATGTCATTGTCTTTATTTTTGTATGCATGACGCAATCAAGTGCATGGGCTTAGTAAGTCAGATTAAAGGTCCCCTATTTGGAGGGGTTGAAATCCTTTACCACGATGCTTTGCCGCGCCGGTTGATGTGTGTTCGATTGGATGTAAGATATGTTTATCGGGAATACTAAGTTTGATGTCATTGTCTTTATTTTTGTATGCATGACGCGATCGAGCCCATGGGCTTAGTAGTCGAAATAAAGGTCCCCTATTTGGAGGGGTTAAAATCCTTTACCACGATGTTTTGCCGTGCCGTTGGTGTATATTCGATTACATGTGAGATGAGTTCAATCAGATATGTGAGGTCCCACATTGTGGATTTTTTTGTCTATGAATATGTTGCATGCATTAGGTCTGGTTCCGTTCGAACGCATTCTCGAACGCCACACGAACGTGAACCCTCTGTTTACAGTTCGAACATGTTCTCGAACGCTACGCGAATACGCACCCCCTGAGCTGAGTTATTTTCATCAGATTTCGTACATAATTGTCCCTAGTAGCTATTCCTTCGTATGATGAACCTGATTGTTTCTATGCATTATTCAAGATTGTGTAGGTGTCGTTCGTCTGTATTCCCCACATGTATGAGTATAATGTGTTTATTAACTTGTATGTTTGACGTATGTTAATCTTTATGTATGCAAATTGAGACATAGATTACATGCAAATAGGCTGTATGTAAATTCGGATATGTGTTACATGTAAATTTAGATGAACTTGTTGATGTATGCATGAGAACTTAGAAGCATCATACTCTTGGAAATAAGTGTTACTTATGCTTGATTAAATTATTGCACAAATCCTTTCATTACAAGTGACATAAGTAAGGGACCATTCCGAACCCAACGGTTTGAGGTCTTCCCTTTCGAGGGGTGAGTGTGGCCTTAAATCTCATTTTCCCGGTTCACACCGGGTGGCGACTCCATTATTTCTTCGGTTTAGTCCCCCGTGGCTACTCCATACTCCCAACTAGGCCGCGAGCCTAGAACAACATGCGTCGCTAAGTTTCTGTGTTCCCACAGTCTGGCGACTCCACTGGGGATAGAGAATCGGCCCCGAAATATTGTCTTGTAATGTTTGGATTTATGTTCTAATTGACTGTGTCTATAGTGGATAAAATGAGGGTTTAATCAAGGGCATTTTGAGGCTAAGTAATGGTTTGGTGTCTTTCTTCATTCACTACCTTCCTAGAATGAAAAGCTGTGAAGGCACCTATATGGCCATCTACTCGTAGCCTATTGTGATGGACTAATTTGGAGGACTCGTTGTTTATTCCTGTCACCAAGCGATAAGAGCCTAAGAGGCTAGGATACTTAAGAGAGCCTCGCTCCACCCTCCCTCTGGGGAATCTACAACGAGAAATCCATTTGACAGTCAGTCACACACCATAGCTCATTGGCACGTACCTTAGTGTATAAAAAAGGGTGCGCTCACTTGGTCGCTCGAACCCTTGATTGGGGAGACCTAGTTGTGGGCCATCATTCGCCGGTGAGAGCCTTTGTCTACACTCTTGCGAACCCACCCATAGACCAGGTTTGTATGGTTAAAGTAACAATTATTTCCTTGAATATGTGCTTGTGGACCATCCTCATTTGGATACAGTTGGACTATTGTCAGAAATAGAACTTGCTGGGCCATTTAAACTGGGGCGAGTTCGTACCTTATGACCTTTAGGCCCAAAGCTTCTGAAATGTTGATGGGCCATTTTGTAGAAATCATTGTTTTATGTTTGCATTATCTTTCTTTTATGCTTGTGTTTGGGAACATCGTCGTTTGGATCCATTTGGACCATTTGTCATGGGATATGGGCTTGTTGGGCCATTTAAACTAGGACAAGAACGTATTTTATGATGATTGGGACAAAGGCTTCTAAGTGATTGATGGGCCACTTCATGCTTGTGTTCGAAACATTACCATTTGGGTTTAGTTGGGATCCTTGCCATGAGATGTGAACTTGTTGGGCCATTTAAACTGGGACGAGTTCACTCCTATGACAGTTAGCCCAAAAGCTTCTAAAATGATGACGGGCCGATTTGTTTGAAAATTTTAATTAATTTAGTATGTTATATATGTTACATGCATCTCATGCACCTCATACATACATATATCATGTTAACACCATCTATGTCTCAAAAAGACATCATAGATATCGTTTGGGTTAGAGAAGGAACAAGGCTCATTAAAAAAACAGTAACAGTCATGAGTGAATCCGGTAATGAGGTATCCCGTATGGATCAGTTAGAGAACGGTCTCGCCAAGATTACTAAACAGTTGCAAGCCTTGACTACTGCTGTGGCTGGTATGGCTGTGCCCCGTGCTGGGGGAAATTCATGAGAATGTGAACTCATGACAGAGTATGCAGCAGACAGAGTATCTGGGTCTCAGGCAGAGTTACAGAAACTTTGGGATCAGGTTGAGTCAGTTACCCGCAAGATGAGGGGTAAGAATGAAGATTTGCTAGATTATGACACACGGACTTTCAAGGAACAGTTGCCGGCACAGTTCAAGATGCCTGATATGGCTAAGTTTAACGGGAATGGGGATCCAAGGGTGTATCTCCGACAGTTTGTATCAGTCATGAGTTCATTTGGCCTGTCTCAGCGCCAAATGCAGAAGATGTTTGGAATGTCGCTCGAGGGAGATCCCGTGGTGTGGTACCACAGTTTGGAGGAAAAAGTGAAGGAAGATTGGAGGGAGTTGGCTGACGCCTTCCTGAAGCAGTATGTCACTTTCCTAGAGATCGATCTGTCACTCCGCGATCTAGAGAATGTTAAGCAAAAATCGGAGGAGAGTTTTAAGTAGTATGTGGACCGATGGAGAGGTCAGTTGTTGAAAATGCAGACTAGGTCCTCGGAGAAGGACCAGATTAAAATGATTATCAAGGGCACCAAGCCCTCCATTTACAGCAAGTTGAGGAGGATGACCTCCATGATTACAGACTTTCGGCAGTTGAGGGAAACTGTCATGGATATTGAGGAAGAAGAGGCCGAGAATAGAAAATTCTATGGTCTGAACATGAGGCCCATTGGGGGAACATCGGGAACAAAGCCCGTTTCTACTGAGATTGCTGTTATCCGGAACTGGAGATTTTCCAATTTGGGAAGACCCCTGTCAAATGTGCTAGAGAAATTGAAGAGGCAAGGGCTCTTAAAACCCTTAGAAGCCAAACCATTACCCAATCCCCCACCATCACATTATAACCAAAGCCTTTACTGTCACTTTCACCAACAGAAGGGCCATGACACCGACAACTGCGCCCGACTCCGCCATGAAATCCAAGTCCTGATAGACTCCAAGAAAATACCTGACCCAGAAACATAACAGCCTGACACACACAGAAACCCATTACCCAACTACCGTGCTGTACCACCACCAGCCTATATGATCAATTTTGGCCTCCCAGAAGACCTTATCCTAAAATCTTTTCACCCTCAAGCCTTTTGCCTGGGAATCTGGGATAGTACTAGTGAAGATGAGACTGAGCAGTGGAAAAACTTTTGGCTTGATTTCTCTAGCAGTGATGAGGAAGAAGTGAGGGGAATGACGCGCAGCGGTCGTTTTTACAATGATATGGCAGAAAAGGGTAAGGAAGTTTTGACATATGGCAGAGAAGTGGTTGAGACTGCAGAAAATACTGAGGGGGATATAATGCTGAGGCAATTGAGGAAGACTAGAGCACAAGTGAGTATCGGGGAACTGTTATGTACGTCTCGGGAGCATAGGCAGGCCATGGTTGAGGCCTTGAGCAAGATTGTGGTACCGGAAGACACCAACCATGTAATGTTTGTTGGGTCTGTTCAGAAAGAAGCTTTTCAGATATCTTTTTCTGAGGATGAACTCCCGGCAGAAGGAAGAAATCATAATAGGCCTCTATTTATCAGGGCCGAGGTGAGAGCAAGAGAACTTCATGTGTGATGGTGGATGACGGTTCGTCCATCAATGTGTGCCCGCTGAAAATTCTGGCAAGATTGGGTATGAAAGCAACAGACTTGGACCCCTCCAGCATGACTATTAAGGCTTATGATGACAGCAAAATGGGAGTTGAGGGTACTTTTGTGGCTATGGTCAAGGTAGGCCTGATTGAAGATGAGGTTGAGTTCACGGTACTGGACATCCCGGCTACTTTCGCCTTATGTTGGGAAGGCCTTGGTTTCACAAAATTGGGGGTGTGCCTTCCACTTTACATCAGATGATCAAGTTCCCATATGAGGGAGAAGTTGTTACTATCCGAGCTGAGATAGATAATGTCGTGGCCGCCTTAGAAATACAACCTTTCATGAGGTTTCAGGTGTCAGCTACTTTTGAGGAGTGGGTGGATCCTAGGGTGGCTAGGATCATGAAAAAAATGAAGTTTGAGCCGGGTGAAGGTTTGAAATTACCAGATTTCAGAGGACAGACTACTTGGAAGGGTTTGGGGTACAAGTCTGATGAAGAAAAGCCGAAGGTCAAGAAAGAGGGCCTGAAACTGATGGAATGTTTTGTGAAAGCTTCAGGATATCAAGGGGAGCCTAAACTGTAGAAGTTAATGGAATTGTGGTACTTGGGTTTGAGATCTTCCAGGATATGTTGGGTAAGAAGCCGATAGTTGAAGAAATTGTGAAGAAAGAAAGAAGAAGAAGAATTGGGAGGAAGAACTGATGAAGTTGGAGAGCCTGACTCTGGGAGAGAGAACAAAAAGCCTGAGGAAAACCTGGTTGCAGAGGAAGAAATGCCTATAGATGATGAAGACATTTACCTTCCTGATTTGTTTGAATGTACTTCTGCATTATCCAATAATAAAGACATCTCTTTTGCTTACTTGCCTGAGTCATTTCCATTTACTATGCACGAATTAATCATATTTGATATCAGTTCAGCCAGAACTACTGCATTTAACCTTGGTACACCCGAGAGTCCCAAGGACATTTTGATTGCAAGTGAAGTTACCTCCGAAGAGAGGGAGAAACTAGAAGAAGTGTTGGTCAGATATGCCAAAGTGTTTGCTTGGTCCTATGAGGACATGCCTGGGGTTGACAGAAACATTACCCAGCACACAATACCAACTTATCCGAACATGAGGCCAGTAAAACAGAAACTCCGACGGATGAGACCAGAATAGGCTGAGAAAGTCAGAGAGGAAGTTAAGAAACAGATAGATGTGGGGTTCCTGGAAGTAGTGAAGTATCCTGAGTGGTAGGCTAATATAGTGCCGGTGCCAAAGAAAGACGGGAAGGTCAGAATGTGTGTAGACTACAGAGATCTCAACAAGGTTTGTCCGAAAGATGATTTTCCTCTGCCGCATATAGATGTTCTGGTTGATAGTGCGGCTTTATCTGCTATGTATTCATTTGCAGATGGGTTTTCAGGTTACAATCAGGTTCTCATGGCTGAGGAAGACAAACACAAGACTGCATTTGTTACCGAGTGGGGTACTTACTGTTACAAGGTAATGTCGTTTGGGCTTAAGAAAGCGGGAGCTACTTATCAGCGGATGGCCACTACACTTTTCCACGACTTGATGCACAAAGAGATTGAGGTGTATGTGGATGACATGATGGTGAAATCAGAGACAAGAGTTGGGCATATTAAAGCACTGGAAAGGTTCATTCAGAGAGTTGAAAGATACAACCTGCGGCTTAATCCCAACAAATGTGTGTTTGGGGTTACATCAGGGAAATTGCTTGGTCATACAGTGGGAATGGGCGGAATAGAGGTAGATTCTGAGAAGATCAAGGCAATCACAGAAATGCCTGCACCGAAGACAGAAAAAGAAGTCAGAGCTTTCTTGGGAAAGATTCAGTACATCAGTCGGTTCATCGCCAAGTTGACTTCAGTATGTGAGCCTATCTTTAAACTGTTGAGAAAGGATCAGCCAGTGAGATGGAATGAACAGTGTCAGACAGCCTTCGACAAAATCAGAGAGTACTTGGTAAAGCCTCCTGTATTGAAACCTCCGAGACCGGGTAGACCTTTGGTATTGTATTTGGCTATAGAATCAGAAGCACTGGGGGCAATGATGGTATAGGCAGATGAGACAGGGGTAGAACATGCAATTTATTATATGGGTAAGAAGATGCTCCCGTATGAGGCTCGGTATCAAGAAGTAGAGAAGATCTGTTTTGCCGTGGTATGGGCTTCCAGAAAGTTGCGACATTATTTCCAGTCTTACAAGATCCAGGTAGTGGCGAAGTAAAATCCTCTGAAATATCTTCATTCGGTGCCTTCACTAGTGGGAAAATTGGGCAGATGGTTGGTATTGCTGACAGAGTTTGACATTGAGTATCTCACCTCCAAAGTGATCAAAGGGCGAGCAGTAGCAGAGTTTCTGGCATTGCAACCTGTTGAGGGGGATCAGTATAAGTTTGAATTTCCAGACGAAGAGATCCAAGCAATAACAGTTCAAAGATGGAAGATGTATTTTGACGGAGCATTGAATTACAAGGGAGCCGGAATCGGGATCGTGATAGTGACCCCCGAGGGAGAGACTTTGCCTTTGGCCAAGAGGTTGACATTCAGAGTGACTAACAACATGTCCGAGTATGAAGCATGTGCTTTCGGTTTGACAGCATTGATAGCCTTGAAGGCCGGAAGTGTGGAAGTCTACGGAGATTCTATGTTGGTAGTCCAGCAGATGCGAGGAGAATGTGAATTGAAAGAAAAACGGTTGAAACCTTACATTTTTCACCTCAGAAAGTTGGCATAGGTTATCCCCGAGTGTAAGTTTCAGCACTTACCGAGAGAAGAGAATCAAATGGCAGATGCATTGGCTACACTTGCAGTAACTTGTGAAAATCCAGAAAAGTTAGTGATGAGACCGTTGATACTGATAACAGCAAGCAGACCTGTTTATGAGATAGAAAGAATTATGGAAGTTGAGGTCGACGACGGTAAACCTTGGTATTTTGACATTCAGAGGTATCTGGAACATGGTGAACTCTCGGAAGGGGCAGGCAGAAAAGACAGAATAGCCATTCAGAAGTTAGCTTCCCAGTATGTGACTTTGAAAGGGGAACTGTACAAGAGGCAACAAACGGTATTCAGTTGAAGTGTTTGAGAAAAGAAGAAGCTCAGCATGTAATGGAAGAAATACATGCCGGGGTATGTGGTCCGCACATGAACGGGTTGAATCTGTCCCGCAAGATAGTGAGAGAAGGTTTTTATTGGTCAACCATGGAAACAGACTGCGCGAAGATGGTAAAGCACTGTCATGACTGTCAAGCACACTGTAATTTGAATCACTTACCGCACACAGAGTTGCACGGGTTGTCAGAGCCGTGGCCTTTCTCAGCATGGGGAATTGATATGATTGGAGAAATTCGACCGAATGCATCGAATGGGCATCGCTTCATAGTAGTGGTCGTAGATTACTTCTCGAAGTGGGTGGAAGCCGAATCATTCCGCAATGTTACAGCAAAACAGATGGCAAAGTTTATAGCTCGGAACCTCATTTGTCGGTATGGTATGCCGCATCATGTAGTGACAGACAACGGAGTTCATTTTCAAGGAGAGACGAAGGCAATGTTACAGAGGTACGGGATAGGCCACCACAAGTCATCACCGTACAGGCCGCAGGCAAATGGGGCAGTTGAGGCAGCCAACAAGACTATAAAGACAATTTTAGCCAAGATGACAGAAAATTGCAGAGATTGGGCAGATAAATTACCGTATGCTTTGTGGGGGTACAGAACATCAGTAAGAACATCAACAAGGGCCACACCTTAGTCTTTGGTCTATGGAATGGAAGCAGTATTGCCAGTAGAGGTGGAAATACAGTCCATGAGGGTATTAGCAGAGGCAGAATTACCGGAACAGAAGTGGGGCGCACAAAGGTTTGATCAGTTAGCACTGCTGGATGAGAGGAGAACAAAGTCTTTATATCACATGCAGTTGTATCAGAAGAGACTAGCCCGGGCATTCAAAAAGAAAGTACGTCCTACCAAGATCAGAAATGGTTATTTGGTTTTTAAGCAGTCGAGGCCGTCAACGACAGATCCGAGAGGAAAATTCAGACCTAACTGGGAAGGACCTTACATAGTGCAGAAGGTAATGGGAAATGGAGCAGTGAGGCTATCAGACTTGGAAGGAAACGAGTTCACCGAGCCGATCAACGTGGACAGATTGAAACAGCACTTTGCCTGAGGAAGAAAGGACCGAGCAGTCACCAAGGGAATTGGTAGAAGACCTAACCCAACGGAGTAGGAAAATCATTCATGCATACATGTAACATTGCATTCTTTCCGTGTTTGTTTTTGTTTTGTGTTCGCAGGTTCTAAGAAAAGAGAAAGTGGCAGAAATGAGCCAAACAGCGTCAGCGCAGTTTCAATTTTGGGGATGAGTCCCAGGGGGAGAGGCCCACATCAATATTTTTGGGGATAAGTCCCAGGGGCGAGGCCCATATCGGCTTGGGGGGCGAAGCCCCATATCATCATCAGTTTGAGGGCAAGGTCCCTATTGTCAGCGGTGTTGGGTCGAGGTGCCCAGGGTCGAGGTGCCCCCGTTGTCGGTTGTAGTTCCAGGATGCGTCCCAGGGTCGAGGAGCCCACTACACCATCAGTTTGAGGGCGAGGTCCCTATTGTCAGCGGTGTTGGGTCGAGGTGCCCAGGGTCGAGGTGCCCCCATTGTCGGTTGTAGTTCCGGGATGCGTCCCAGGGTCGAGGTGCCCACTACATCATCATATTGAGGGCGAGGTCCCTATTGTCAGCGGTATTGGGTCGAGGTGCCCAGGGTCGAGGTGCCCCCGTTGTCAGTTGCAGTTATTGGGATGCGTCCCAGGATCGAGGTCCACTGCAGCACCAACTCAGCTCGAGGCAGCAGACGAACCAGGTAAGTGAGAATGCATTGCATAACTTTGATAGGATTGTTCAAAGTCACACACTGCACAAGTCCCATCAAAGTGGGGGCGACTGTAGGCATTGCATTTTTGCATGTGAAACCCGATGATGAGTCTCAGTTGGAGGCACTACCTTTTTAGTTAAGGATATTGCGGGAAATGGACGTCGGAAGGGGAAATTCAGAATAAGTATGTCGTCAAGTTCATTTCACAAGTTCACTGTTTTCGTTTGTGTTGCGTTCGTTACCACGTTCGAACGTCAAACAGATTACGGGCGTTCGTGCAACGTTCTAAGAGGCGTTCGAACGGTGTCAGTATTTCTGGTTTTGCTGCTAGGCCCAAACACCCAAAGCCCTTAAATTACACCCAAATTAAATCAAATATTAATTAAATAAACATTGAATTAAATAAAATAATTAAACCATTTACCATTTAAATAAAACATAAAATATAATCATACCTAATTTAGATAAATCAAATATATTAACTTCCTAATTAAGCAAAATCTTATACTAAATTAAAAAGATGTCATGCCTAATTAAATCACTCATAACCAATTTAAAGATATTGACTTCCTAATCTAAACCAAATTTGTCCCCCTCAATCTTTGACTTTCCTTGCTCAACACAAAATCAAATCCCTTCCTTGTGAGACAAGGAGTAGCCTTAGCCATTCTCTATATAAACAACCCCTCACCAAGACATGACTCCCCTAGCTTATACACATAATTCTCACGCAAGTCACAACACAAAAAGCCCTAGCCACTCACGGAAATAGCAACAAGAAGAACACAAACAATCTCTTCATCTCATCCACACATCACTGAAAATCTCCCCCATACAGCAGCCCTCCATCACCAAAAATATACCCCCAAACAGCAGCCCAAACACGCTCCAAACAGCCGCTAAAGTACCCCCAAACAGCAGCGCATTTCCTCCTAAAAATAGCAGCAAAATCCTCTTAAAACAGTCCCTAAAATCCTTAAAATAGTAACATAAAAACTACACTTATAATCCTTAAAATAATCACACAAAACTGCACTTAAAACCCACAAAAAAACACTGGAAATAGTCCGTTGAAACGTCAAAACAGTGACCTGAACAGTGAGCAGAAAATACAGAGGAAATTGCAGTAAAATTGAGGCCAAACAGCAAGCAAAGCAGCAAAACAGTGAGCCAAGATGCTAAACCAGTTAATCGGAGAAATAAAGGAGCTTTACCCTTCCGATATCCGCGAAACGCAAGTCCGAAAGTCGGCAAAAAAGGTTAGACCTGAGGGTATTTTCCACATTCGTTTTCTGTTTTATTTTTATTATTCATTGAGTATTGTTCGCATGATTGTTGTGTCAAAATGCATGTTGTGGCCCTTGAGTAGATAAATATGCATGTATCATGAAATATTGTATGTTGTGGACTTGGAATAAAATAAACGATGTGTCAACTCTCGCGGTATATCGGATGGAAACCCAGACATAAATTTCATAGCCGATTCCGAATGGACGGTAGTATGATATGTACTCGGGATACAACTCCAAGTACCGCTTGAGTAAATGGAACCTTCTTTATTTTATGTTGCTTTGATTTATTTATTTTTCGCCATTTGAATTCCGCATGTTACTTGTTTATGCATGACGAAATCAAGTGCATCGGCTTAGTAAGTCGGATTAAAGGTCCCCTATTTGGAGGGAATCCTTTACCATGATGCTTTGCCACGCCGGTTGATGTGTGTTCGATTGGATGTAAGATATGTTCAATCGGGCATACTAAGTTTGATGTCATTGTCTTTATTTTTGTATGCATGACGCAATCGAGTGCATGGGCTTAGTAAGTCAGATTAAAGGTCCCCTGTTTGGAGGGGTTAAAATCCTTTACCACGATGCTTTGCCGCGCCGGTTGATGTGTGTTCGATTGGATGTAAGATATGTTCATTCGGGCATACTAAGTTTGATGTCATTGTCTTTATTTTTGTATGCATGACACGATCGAGCGCATGGGCTTAGTAAGTCGGATTAAAGGTCCCCTATTTGGAGGGGTTAAAATCCTTTACCACGATGCTTTGCCGCGCCGGTTGGTGTATATTCGATTGGATGTGAGATGAGTTCAATAAGATACGTGAGGTCCCACATTGTGGATTTGTTTGTCTATGAATGTGTTGCATGCATCAGGTCTGGTTCCGTTCGAACGCGTTCTCGAACGCCACACGAACGTGAACCTTCTGTTTATCGTTCGAACGCGTCCTCGTACGCTACGCGAACGCACACGCATTTTCTTAGTGTTTCATGCACCAGGTCTGGTTCCGTTCGAACGCGTTCCCGAACACCACACGAATGTGAACCTTTTGTTTACCGTTTGAACGCGTTATCAAACGCTATGCGAACACGCATGCATCTTCTTAGTGTTTCTTGCATCAGGTCTGTCTCCGTTCGAATGCGTTCTCGAATGCCACACGAACGTGAACCTTCTGTTTAACGTTCGAAAGCGCCCTCGAACGCTACGCGAATGCACACGCATTTTCTTAGTGTTTCATGCATCAGGTTTGGTTCCATTCGAACGCGTTCCCAAACGCCACACGAACGTGAACCTTCTGTTTACCATTCGAACGCGTTATCAAACGCTATGCAAACACGCACGCATCTTCTTAGTGTTTCATGCATCAGGTCTGGCTCCGTTCGAACGCGTTCTCGAACACTATACGAACGCGAACCTTCTGTTTACCGTTCGAACGCGTTCTCGAACGCTACACGAACGCGCACCCCCTGAGCTGAGTTATTTTCATCAGATTTCGTACATAATTGTCCCTAGTAGCTATTCCTTCGTATGATGAACCTGATTTTTTCTATGCATTATGCAAGATTGTGTAGGTGTCGTTCGTCTGTATTCCCCACATGTATGAGTATAATGTGTTTATTAACTTGTATGCTTGACGTATGTTAATCTTTATGTATGCAAATTGAGACATAGATTACATGCAAATAGGCTGTATGCAAATTCGGATATGTCTTACATGTAAATTTAGATGAACTTGTTGATGTATGCATGAGAACTTAGAAGCATCATACTCTTGGAAATAAGTGTTACTTAACCTTGATTAAATTATTGCACAAATCCTTTCATTACAAGTGACATAAGTAAGAGACCATTCCGAACCCAACGGTTTGAGGTCTTCCATTGCGAGGGGTGAGTGCGGCCTTAAATCTCATTTTCCCGGTTCACACCGGGTGGCGACTCCATTATTTCTCCGGTTTAGTCCCCCGTGGCTACTCCGTACTCCTAACTAGGCCGCGAGCCTAGAACAGCATGCGTCGCTCAGTTTCTGTGTTACCACAAGTACCTAAATCCTTGATTAAATAGTTGGACTATTAAAATCAAGATAAAATTGAAAGATTGACATTTAAAACATAATCCTAAGGAAAATGTATTTAAATGGTTTAATTTTCAAATAGGGAATAAATTTCAGGATGGTCCTGGAAAAACTAATAAGTTACTTTATTTGATAAAATAACATATTAGGCCTAAGCCTGGAGTTAAGCAAATAGTAAAGCATGATCTTTGGAAGATCATTAAGCTTGTCGTAGTAGACTCCTTAATTTCTGAATCAGAACTAAGGATTAGATCTTTAATGTATGATAAAGAAATTGAAGGATCTTCATAAATCTATGCTTAGATTTTAGAAGTACTAAAATTGCAATAAATAACTCTTGGAGAGTTAATGACTATTCTCAAGGAGACAAAGTCAAAATTTGCAATAAGGCAAGTAGCGTAAGGCGCACCTTACTTCGATATTCTAGAAACCTGAGGTTTGGCCAAAGGCTACTGGAATATGAAAAGGGCAAAGGCAAAATCATTATAATATTTTAGAAAGATAAAAGACATATCCTAAAATGTCTGCTTAAATGTGGCAAACGGGATCGCGGACGCGTGACTGCCGTTTGGACAAAGCATACATGAAGGAATTGAAGACGAGCAAGGCTTTGACTTCAAATATGTTTGTCATATTATGTTCACTACTAGTATTAAATTGGATTTTAAAATACTTAGTGTGGTACATATATATATTGATGTTCGGAATCTGCTATGAGCAGGATACTGACTTCAATTGAGATTTATCTGCGAATTGGAAACGGGATAAAAGTCGTTGTTTTAACCGTAGATAGCTAATTTTAGGCACTAGCCTCAGGTGTGTACTTAAATTAGGGAACTGTTATAATGTAACTAGTTTGACTAGAAACATTATCTCTATATCAGTGTTTAACCCGCTGCAGGTGAACCTTTATATTCTAGAACACTAATGTGTTTTATTATATAAAGATGATATTGAGATAAACACATTAGATGTGAATGACATAATTTATATTTTGAATATAAATAATATCTCAATCATATAACATGACAAACAATAGCTCAAACTGATTTGATCAGATGAAACTTAATTGTGGCATCGTTGTTTGGGACACAATCAAACAAGACTCGTATATCCACACTTTTGAAGAGTGGGTACTCGGACTAATTTGATTCTATTCAAATAAAGTCTATGAATCTAGTTTATTTGGGCAAAGTGCCTAAAACACCTTTACTTGGTAAAAGTGCAAATGCCACCAATCTTTTAGCCCCAGTTCACAGTGAAGCAAGTGGGCCCATGTCTAGCTAGGCTAGAGGTGGATATGAATATTTCGTGACCTATACGGATGTGGCATCTCGTTATGGTTATGTGTTTCTTTTGAAGAACACAAATCGGAAACTTTTATAGTTTCGACGCGAAATATAAAAACAGATCGGCTATAGTATTAAACTATCACGGTTAGACCGTAATTGAAAATACTTAAGCAATAACTTTCTAATATACTTGAAAGAGTATAGTATTCTTTCAAATGAGGACTCCTCCAGGAACACGTCAAAGTGACGGTGTGTCCGAACCAAGTAACCGAATTTTGTTGGACATGATAAGGTTAATCATGAGTCGCTTTGAGCTACCATTTCCTTCAACGAATAAGTATAAACAGTGCAAAACTTATTTAGAATAAGGTTCCATTAAAATCTGTTAGACAGATATCATATTAGATATGAACAGGAAAGAAACCAGGTTTCTCATTCCTGAATATTGGGGTATGCTTGGCATATGTTTGGATGATACCAAACTAAAACCCAAATTGGATAAGTGCCAATTGTAGGTTATGCTAGGGATACCATAAGTATAGTTCTTATACAACTCACATGAGAACAATATAATTGTTGCTCGCCATAAGCGGTTTTCCTAAGAGGAATACCGATATGCAGTGGTAAGTGGGAGGATAGTAAAACTCGATGAAAATCGGAGTAATACTGTCCAAGGCATCGATTCCTAATGGAACATAAATAGTTCATCAAGGATGAAACTATTACCAATAATCTTCGAATACACAAGAACCGCGTAAGTCGGAGAGATTCAGAAAATAACTTGGGGTATGGGTTTATGATCTCACCTCATAAAGATGTCTATCTTATTGAGGAATACCAACTGACTACGTAAGAGGAAGTGATACAAGGTATCGACTCCCTATTATGGCAAAGTGCTATATAATCCGAAATAGATTCCATGTAAATCAACCAAGTTTGGATACTAGTTGATGTACCCCAAGGCATTGTGCCTATTGGTACTATATAAGTCTTCAAGGAAGACGTACATGGATGGCAACATACCAACGTACTAAGCTAGGCTTGTAGCGAAAAGGTATCGTTATCAACATTATGTTGATTTCGATTCAACCTTTTACCTGTTGCCACGGTAAATCCATTTGGATAATGCTTGCTAAAGCAGCATGTTCCATTTGTGAAATATGGCAGCTGGAACGGGAAAATCTCTTTCCTGAAAAGGAAACCTTTTGGAGGATGTTTACAATATCCTGACGGTTTTATCGTACCAAAACTAGCAAACAAGGTTTGCGGGTTATTCGATCCATGTTTGGATTGAAGCAAGCATAGGTTCTTGGAATTGTCGTTTTGATGTAATCATAATGGTGTATGATTTAATTCAAAACGAAAAGATTCTTGTGTATATAATAGGGTCAGTGGGAGCGCACTGACAGTGGTTGTCCTATAAATAATGATAATATATGTCATTTCCTGGAAATGATATTCCCATAAAAACAATCGGTGAAAGCTTGGCTTTCGAGAAAACTCTCCGAGAACACGTACATTGAAAAATGTACGTGACCTGGTGTCTTATATGCTTTGAGCATATGAAGTCACAAACAGGCCAACCCAGTGATAGTCACTGGATTGATGTTAAGAACATACTTAGTATCTTAGAGAACTAAGGATGCTGTCTTAGTCTATGGAGAAGGAGAACTTGAAGTGACTGGGATCACTGTAGCAAGTTTCATAACCGATAAGACGACTTTAAGTCGCAAACAGTACTATACAGTTTGAATAACGGAACAGTGAGCTGGAAATCTTCCAAGCAAGATACTGTTACAGTATAAACAACAAATGCGGGTTATTGGTGCAGCTGAGGCGGCAATAGAAGCCTTCTGGGTCGATAAACAAATCTAATTAGATTAGATATAATTCTGTTAGCAGCTGAGCTAGGCGTCAGTACAGGCTAAAGAATTAATGGTCTCATCAACGATCCAGATACATACTTTGATATTCATCTGATTCGTTCGGATCATACATCGTGGCGATGTGATGATCGAATAAATCGCATCAGATGATAGTCATGCAAATCCGCTGACGAAAGCTTTTCTCAGCAATTTGAGCCAATCGTACATAGTTCGGGTGTTAGACACTCGAGTGACTGGCTATAGGCTAAGTGGGAGATTGTTGGACAATTATGACCCATAGCGTCACTATTTGTACAGATCATGGTGTTGTTGTGCAAATTAACTATGTGACAAAGGAGATTGCTCTCTTATCATTTGTGATTAGATCACCTAGATGTATAAATGATAGGAGGACCCTATGATTAGTTCCTGGATTGAGAATGATATGAGACAGTACAGTCCACGAAGGATTAATCATTAAATAACCCTAGTCAGAGCATTGTCGAGATTGGACATCGATAAATGCGTAAAAGACTAGTATTACACTTGTGCGCGTTGTGAGGGCACAACAACATAGTTCTCTTATATTTGGGTATAGGATACTCATGCAAGTGTAATAGGAGGTTGTGTTTTTCCGATGGTACGGGAAACAGCTTCACTCTGGATAGACCCCCTCGGAATTCCATTGGTAGTATGACTATGTGTCTATGGAAGTCCGAAATCAGGGTAGGTGTATTTGGTCTTAACCTGAGACTTGCACCACTAATACTTGCGACAATCAATATACTTTGGTTGCGGTCGTCCAGGGCTTTAACAGGTTCTGTGTACGCCAATGCTAGGTTATTGAGAATCGTAGTGTGTTAGATGTGATGACAAGACGGAAGTGTCACTCTAGTCATATGGAGATGATGATCGCGCAGGGATACAGAACTGGTTCTCTATAAAGGTTGCAACCGTCGAGATAATTTGACTTGGTCATGATTATCCGATATTAAAGAGACTAGTTGCTCGTCATCCGATATATGCTTCGTACGGGGCAGACACTGTACCAGCCCCAGGCCTTGCATGTGATCATCCGATACTGGACAGAAATACGTAATACTAAGTATATTACGCATGATATAGATCTTTTATTCCTATAAGGATATTTCTGGAGAATTGGGAAGGCATGGCGCTTTGCTAGAAGCCAACTTTGTCTTGTAAATCGGTATAAACGTAGTACGAGGTACTTATGTGTTCGGATAGTCCGACGACCGAATTTACTGCCAACATATTCGGGGATCTCATGGGCCGCTTCCCGAAGATTCACCGATGACGTATGACTCGCACTTTAATTAATCTGGGATTAATAAGATGATAGAGAAAATTAATCTGGGATTAATTGCGGAGATATTTTATCTAGGATAAAATATCATTTAAAGAGAGAACGATTAATTTGGAATTAATCAGTAAATTAATATATTTGATATATTAAATGAAATTAGATTTCGACGCGGAATTAAAATTAGATTTTAATTCGGGCGAACGAATTAATTCGTTAGCGACGTGAATAGTGACTTAGCTGGGCGTAATCATTTAATTATGACGCAACGGAAAATTCGTTAAATTGGAATTAGTGAACCCGAGCCCGGGATTATTTGCGAGCGCATTCACATTTCGAATTCGAGTGCGGCACGCAAGTCAAATCAAGCGTCAAATCGCTAGTGGCATTAAGCATCAAATAACTTGTCACTTTGAGTGATGTGACTTGACAACTTGATTGATTGAGTGATATGTGTGGTTGGCATTTAAAGCTTTAAAAGTTTTACTTTTTAAAAGCAAAATGTTTGGTATATGTTTAAGAAATAAAATACCAAAACAATTAACACATTTCATCATCTCTCCTCTCTTTTCCCTCTTCTCTCCTCTCGCCATTTCTTTCTTTCTTCTGGTTCTGTGAACTGTTGAGAGATGGAAGGAAAAAGGGAAGCAAGTGCTTGGTTTTTGTGGCAAAAATCAAGAGAGCTAGCACTCCGAGAGACTTGCGAAGGTGATAGGGAAGTCCACCCATGAACCGGGAATCGTTTCGCAAAGCTTGGAAATTGATTCTTGGTGATCAAAATCGAAACCAGTGAGCCATGACAGTGCTCACTGTCGAGCAGTCCAATGGGCAGAAGTTCGAGTTTTGTTCGTTGTCGCGTCACTCAACCGATCGATGTGAGTATTCCGCAACTCCCTCAAATGTATTCACTTATGTTTCATGCTTGTTTATTGATCTTGGGATTCTTAGAATCTCCAACAGTCACGTCACCGATCTATTTAGATCATACCTCCGCCTATTCGTTGGGTGTGGACTGATGCTCATGATATATTGTGTGTATCAAGATAGAATCTGTCAGTCCTGTGTACAGGATATAGGCATCGTACACGTGTTTTCAATCTAGTAAATCCATGACCGTGGTATAATTTTAGAATTTCAGTTCCAAATGTTATTTAGAGATCATAAATTTAAAAGTCAATTATATTATACTATACAGATTTGACATTCTTATCTATATCGCAGGTATAATATGGATAGCCTGTGACGGAGGGATTATATGTATGCAATGATCTCGACTTGCATAGTTTAGCGAGATTGTAGACACTGTATTTTTGCATGAGCCCAATGATGAGCCTCGTATGGAGGCACTAGCTGAAAAGTTACGGAAGTTGCGAAAAATGAATATCGGAAGGAAGGAAAATCTCCAAAATTAGCACCTCATCGAATTCGAAATCACTAGCCAGCCTCAGATTCACTCAGTCAGCCTCTGCTTCAAACCTACTTCGGACCTCCCATCACACCCAACACACTACGATTCTCAATATACCCAGCAGAGGCGTACACAGAACCTGTTAAAGCCCTGGACGACCAAAACTAAAGTATATTGATTGTCGTAAGTATTATTGGTGCAAGTCTCAGGTTAAGGCCAAATACACCTACCCTGATTTCGGACTTCCATAGACACATAGTCATACTACCAATGGAATTCCGATGGGGTCTATCCAGAGTGAAGCTGTTTCCCGTACCATCGCTAAAACACAACCTTCTATTACACTTGCATGAGCATCCTATTCCCAAATATATGAGAACTATGACGTTATGCCCTCACAACGCGCACAAGTGTAATACTAGTCTTTTACGCATTATCGATGTCCAATCTCGATAATACTCTGATTAGGGATGTTTAATGATTTATCCTTTATGGATTGATACTGTCTCATATCATCTCAATCCAGGAACAAATCATAAGGACCTACTATCATTTATACATCTTGGTGATCTAATCACAAAGGATAAGAGAGCAATCTCCTTTGTCACATAGTTAATTTGTACAACAAAACCATTATCTGTACAAATAGTGACGCTATGGGTCATAACTGTCCAACAACATCACATAGTGACGGATAATGGAGTCTAATTTCAGGGAGAAACAAAGGTGATGTTGTAGAAGTACGAGATATGGCATCACAAATCATCACCTTACAGGCCACAGGCTTATGGGGCGGTGGAGGCGGCCAACAAAACCATAAAGAAAATACTCGTTAAGACAGGAAAAAGTTATAAAGATTGGGCTGCAAACTGCCGTATGCCCTATGGGGGTATAGAACTTTGGTGAGAACGACAACGGGAGCCACACCCAATGCTTTGGTTTATGGGATGGAGGCAGTGTTACCCATGGAAATAGAGATACAGTCAATGAGGGTACTAGCAGAGGCAGAATTACCTGAGCAGGAATGGACCTCGCAGAGGTTCGAACAGCTAGCATTACTATATGAGAAAAGGATGATGGCCTTGTACCACATGCAGCTATACCGCAAAAGGTTGGCCCGGGCGTTCAACAAGAAAGTGCGTCCCCCCAAGATCAAGGAAGGTGATCAAGTGCTCAAGCAGTCAAAGCCACTGATAATGGACCCAAGGGGAAAGTTCAGGCCCAATTGGGAATGGCTCTACCTAGTCAAGAAGGTTATGGGGAATGGGTTAGTGAGACTGTCAGATTTGGAAGGGAACGGGTTCATCGAGCCCATCAACGTGGACAAGCTGACACAATACTTTGCGTAAAAAAACAAAAGAAAGGCTCGTTGGGTTGAAAATCTGTAAAGGACAACCCAATCAAAATATAGAGCATTACTGAGCAAGAAAATTGGTTAATTGTAAAATCCGTGAGGAACAGTTAGCGACAGAGGTATCCTTGCAATGCAGTTCATTATTTCCTACATATGTACTCAGAAGTAATGCAAACGCCTTTATTGAAACAAATTTTCAAGATGTTCATAGATTGCATAAATCCCAGCTAATCGGGAAAGATTATAGTCAAGTAATTATAAATCACGTTTTTTGTTTCTTAGATGATGGACCAAGATCAGGAGATCTAGGAGAAGAACTCTGAAAATAAAGAGAAGTAGTGCATCCTCAGGAGTGAGGAATAAAAACTCCATGAATGGAGAACAACCTCGGGAATGAGTACGAGCGAAGAGCCTCGAGAATGAGGAAAGATCTGGAAAAAATAAAAAAATTTAGCTCGCTGAGTTGAATTCTTGAAAAGGTGACTCAGGCAAGATAGAGCAATCAGCTAAGTTGAAAATCCGAAAGGACAACTTAGGCAAAAGATAGAACAAACCTGCAAAACAAGGAAAGCTTCGGGAATCGGAAGACATGATTTTCAGTATCCGAGAAGGGTAGTAAGAGAAAAATGCAAGCCTAAAATGGCAGCAAACTCCTCGGGGTGAGGGCATATTTTGAAATCCTGGAATCGGAAGACATGATTTTTAGTATCCTAAAAGGACGGGGCTGCTTTCAAAAAGGATAATCCTCCATGACCCGATGCAGGTAACGCAGAGCAGAAAGCTAAGCCAGGTATGGGGATGACCAGTCTACCACCCCACGAATAAGGGACACAACGAGATCTTGAGCCATGGGACCAAAGAGAATTAAGCAATCATCGGAGGAGAATTGGTAGATGGAAACTGTAAGCAGGCCAAGGGGCGTTTAAAGCTTTTTATAAGTAAAGGGGCACCAGAGGCCAAAAGAATTCCTAAAGGGGTGAAGAAAACCTTCTAGCGCAAATGTTGCCTAACCAAGGATGACACCAGGCCAATAGGATATAGAAACCCATCGGAATAGGGAATGCATCCATGTAGACATGTCGCATACACACAATTTTGTTTTGTGTTCGCAGGCTTTGAAGAAAAAGAAAAAGCGACGAGGACGAGCAAAAAGCCTCGAGAATGAGGACGGATCAGGGGTCGAAGTGCCTCACCACCATTAGTTTGATAGGTCAGGAAGGAATCCTAATGGTTGAAGCCTTCACAATCAGCATAGTTTGAAGGTCGAAGTACCTCATCATCATAAAATAAAATAAAAACTCCCCAGTGGATCGAAGCACCTCGCCATCAACTCAACTCAGTTCAGGAATGAATCCCAGAGATCGAATCATCTCACACCCAACATGGTTCGGGAATGAATCCCAGGGGCGAAGCAACTCGCCATCAACTCAACACAGTTCAGGAATGAATCCCAGAGATCGAAGTATCTCACACCCATGATGGTTCGGGAATGAATCCCAGGGGTCGAAGCACCTCGCCATCAACTCAACTTGGTTCGGGAATGAACCCCAGATATCGCAGCATCTCACACCCAGAATGGTTCGAGAATGAATCCCAGAGGTCGAAGCACCTCACCATCAACTCAACTTGGTTCGGGAATGAACCCAGAGATCGAAGTATCTCACACCCAGTATGGTTCGGGAATGAATCCCAAGGTTCGAAGCACCTCTCCATTAACTCAACTCAGTTCGGGAATGAATCTCAGAGATCGAAACATCTCACACCTAGCATGGTTCGGGAATGAATCCCAGGGATCGAAGCACCTTGCCATCAACTCAACTTGGTTCGGGAAAGAACCTCATAGATCTAAGCATCTCACACACATCATGGTTCGGTAATGAATCCCAAGGGTCGAAGTACCTCGCCATCAACTCAACTTGGTTCGGGAATAAACCCCACAGATCGAAGCATCTCACACCCAGCATGGTTCTGGAATGAATCCCAAGGGTCGAAGCACCTCGCCATCAACTCAACTTGGTTCGGGAATGAACCCCAGAGATCGAAGCATCTAACACTCAACTTGGTTCGGGAATGAACCCCAGAGATCAGAGATCGAAGCATCTCACACCCAGCATGGTTCGGGAATGAATCCCAGGGGTCGAAACACCTCACCATCAACTCAACTTGGTTCGAGAATGAACCCCAGAGATCGAAAAATCTCGCACCCAGCATTGTTCGGGAATGAATCCCCAGGGGTCGAAGCACCTCGCCATCAACTCAACTTAGTTCAGGAATAAATCCCAGAGATCGAAGCATCTCGCAAAAGCAGTGAAACAATATGTAAGTCCGGCAACGGCCGACGAACCAGGTAAGTAAAAATGCATGCATGACTTTGATAAGATTGTCACTGTCACACACTACACAAGCCTCATCAAAGTATGAGCCCAATGATGAGCCTCGTATGGAGGCACTACCTGAAGAGTTGCAAAAGTTATGAAAAACAAATGCCGGAAGGAAGGAAAACCTCCAAAATTAGCACCTCATTGAATTCGAACTCACTAGCCAGCCTTGGATTCACTCAGTCAGCCTCTATGTAGACACGGCCACAGAGGTGGACGACGCTGTTTAGGGTCGCAGCCCAATCGGGAGTACGGAGTAGCCCGCGGGGGACTAAACTAGAGAATAAATGGAGTCGCCACCCAGTGTGAATTGGGAAAAGATTTAAGGCCGCACTCACCCCTCGCAAGGGAAGACCTCAAACCGTTGGGTTCGGAATGGTCCCTTACTTATGCAAATTGTAATGCAAGGATTTATGCAATAATGTAACCAAGTCTTATGCAACACATGCAAGATAATTTAATCAACACACAAGTTTGCACACCCATAAACGTAAATAAAAATGAAGGCAAATGCATAATTTCATACACGTGTTAAATAATGGAGCGCAATAATGTAATTAACAATAACTATAAAAGCATTAATAATAAAAGCGAATAATTAAGTACGTAATGTAAAAGAAATAACTAAAGAGGCAAGCATGCATGGAAGTAAAAGTGAAGTGATGCAGCAGAATGAATAGAGATAACTAATAGGATGAATACGAAGCGATAAATAACAAACAAAAAGGTGAATAATAAAATTAGAAGAAAAAAGGGTGCGACCCGGCGCGGTAAAACATTGTGGTAAAGGTAGTATTTTGGCTTTTCCCTCAAATGGAGGACCTTTAGCTCAACGTGATTAGCCCATGCGCTCGAGATAGCAATGCGTAAATAAATAAAGCAATAACAAGTGAAAAGTAAATATAATAATAATAAAAGAGATGTGACCACGGCAAACATCTATATGGGACTTCGTATGTCTGATTGAATGTATTTCACATTCAACCAAATATACTTCATCTGGCGTGAAAAAACGTCGTGGTAAAGGTAGCCTTAGGCATTTCCCTCGAATATAGGACGTTTAATCCATCTTGATTAGCCCATGCGCACTAAATTAACAATACATAAATAAATAAAGCAATAACATGCGGAAAGTAAATAACAGAATAATAAAAGAGATGCGACCAAAGCCGACATCTATATAAGACATCGTATGCCCGATTGAACGTATTTCACATTCAATCAAGCATACTTCGTCCGGCGTGGAAAAACGTCGTGGTAAAGGTAGCCTTTAGGCATTTCCCTCGAATTGAGGACCTTTAATCCATCATGATTAGCCCATGCGTACTAAATTAACAATACATAAATAAATAAAGCAATTGCATGTAGAAAGTAAATAACGGAATAATAAGAGAGATGCGACCAATGCCGACATCCATGTGGGACCTTGTATGCCCGATTGAACGTATTTCACATTCAATCAAGCATAATTCGTCCGGCGTGGAAAAACACTGTGGTAAAGGTAGCCTTTAGGTATTTCCCTCAAATGGAGGACCTTTAATCCAACGTAGTTAGCCCTTGCGCACTAGATTGACAATGCATAAATAAATAAAGCAATAACACATAGAAAATAAATAACGGAACAAATAAACACAAACAATGAATGAACATAAAATTAAATAACAAAATGAAACATGTGCTCGAACGTTTCTCAAGCAGTACGTGGAGTTGTATCCCAAGTACAGACCGCACTACCGTCCATTCGGATTTGGCTATGGAATTTACGTCTGGGTTTCCATCCGATATACCGCAAGAGATGGCACGCGATCATTAACCCAATATAAATAAAAATAATAGACGTAAACAATAAAGATGCATGCGAGGAAATAACAATAGATAATTAAAAAGATGAAAAAAAAAAATAGCAAAGGGCGCCCTCAGGTCTTACCTTTTAAGTTGCTCATCGGAAGTGCGCTATGTGGTTGCCGGAAGGGTTAATGCTCCATAACCTTTCTGGTTTTCTGGTTCGGTATTTTCCTTCGTTGTTTCGCTATTTTCATTGTTTTTGTTTTCTCGGTTTCTTCACCATTTTGGAACGATTTTGAGACTATTTTCGGACTGATTTTTAGTCTGGTTTGGGGACTATTTTTGGGACTGGTTTTAGGTTATTTACTAACTATTTTTTAGGGGTTACTGCTCGCTGTTTTGGGAGCAGTTTTTATGTCTTTGAGGGAGCTCGGTTAAGGGCTATTTGTTGATTTCACGTTTATTTATTGATCACTATTGTTTTGGTTTGTTCTCGGCTAACTTGGTCTTTCACGTGTTGGTTTGTTTGCGATTGAGGGCTGTGATAGTGGAGGATTGTTGAAAGTGGCGTATGTGTGTGCTGTTTGCGTGAGTCAGTGCCTTGAGTTTTAGTGGCCGCTTTTGGTGAGATGCTTAGGTTTAGCGAATGGTGAGAAGTGTTAGGTACTGATGTGCTCGTTGTTTGATTTATGGCCAGGCCGTGAGTGGGTTAAGTGGTAGTTTATCTTTGTAGCTGGTATGTGGGTGACGTGAGGGAAAGGTGAAGATTAAAGGGAAAGGTCGAGAGAGAGATGGAGTGTGTAGCCGTGTTTAATATTTTTTGTGTCTTGCCGTGAGTGAGAGCCGAGAGAGCTAGGGAGAGGCGAGAAATAAAAGTCTGGGAGAGAGTGAGAGAGCCATGAGTGAGAGTGAGAGGATAGGGTGTTGGCGTTTTTGCTTGTGAATGCCGTGAGTGAGGACCAAAAGGGGATAATGTAGCCCAGTGTAGTGAGATGAGATAGATGAGAGTGGCCGAGAGTTAGGGTTTTTTGTGTTTCTTGCTTTTTGCCGTGAATGTGAAAAAGAGTGGAGAGACCAGAGATGAGAGGTCTATGGTTTATTTTTTTGTTTTTCTGTTTTTAGAGAGAGAAGATAGAGGCGTCCTGATTAGGGTTTATAGTTTTATTATGGTCGAGAGAGGGGAGAGGGCGTGAGCTGATTAGGGTTTGGATTTTTGTTTTGAATTTTGTGAATGCCTAGATAGGAAGAGAGTAGTAGGGTTTGGTTTAGTCCTCTTTTTATAATGGTGAGCTAGGGTTATGGTTATGCTTAGGGTTTTGTCTAAGAAATAAATCATGTAAAAAAGGATGTATTAAGTTATTAAGGGAAAAATTATGTAATTTGGTGGGGGGATTGATTTCAAGATATTTTTAAATTTGAAAGGAGATTTGATTGGATTTTAGCATGTGTTAAATGTGATTTGAATATTTTGGATTGGGCTTGGGTTTTGTGATGTGGGTTTGGGCGTGTGGCCCTTTGTGGGTTGCATGGGTTTTGGGCCGAGGCTAACAGTTAAAAAAAAGATTGATCAAGCGAACTCGAGGCTAAACAAAAGAATTAAATTTTGATAAGGTATTAATTTTTCAATTTTTTCCCTTCCGACGTCTCTTTCCTGCGACTTCCACAACTTATCAGGTAGTGCCTCCATTGTTAGACATTATGTCCCATAGCGTCACTGTTTGTAAATGATATTGTATTATTGTACAAAATTAACTATGTGATAATGAAATTGCCTTTTGCCGTTTTGTAATGTTTTAATGTTATTTACTTAGATATATAAATGGCGAAAGTCCATATGATTAGTACCGGATTGAGATGATATGAGACAGTATCAATCCATAAAGGTTTAATCATAAATATCCCTAGTCGTAGTATTATCGAGATCGGACATCGATAATGCGGAATAGACTAGTATTGCGCTTGTGCACGTTGTGAGGGCACAACGGCATAGTTCTCATATATTTAAGTATTGGATACTTATGCAAGTGCGATAGGAGGTTGTTTTACCGATGGTACGGAAAACAACTTCGCTCTGGATAGACCCCGCGGAATCCCATTGGTAGTATGTCTGTGTGTCTATGGGAGGCCGCATCAGGGTAGGTGTATATGGTCTTAACCTGAGACTTACATCGCTAGTACTTGCGACAATCGGTAAACTTTGGTTTTGGTGGTTGAGGACCTTAACCGGTTCTGTGTGTACCACCTCTTCTGGGTTTTCAAGAGCGTAGTTTACGGTGTGATGTATGAGATGAGTGAATGTCGATCGCATTCAGATGAGATGATCATGATGCGACGCACAGAACTAGTACTCTTAAAAGGTTGCAACCGTAGGGACAATATGACCAGGTCCGATTGTTGTCATTTAAAGAGACTAGTTGCTTGATGTCCGATATATGTTTCGTACGGGGCAGACACATCTCCAGCCCCAGGCCTAGCATGTGATCATCCGATACTGGATCGATGTACGCAATACTACGGTATACTACGCTTGATATAGATCTTATATCCTATAAGAATATTTCTGGAGAATTGGGTAGGCATGGCGCTTTGCTAGAAGCCAACCTTGTCTTGTGAATCGGTAAAGACGTAGTACGAGGTACGTACGTGTTCGGATTATCCGACGACCGTATTTACTGCCAAAATATCCGGAGGTCTCTTGGGTCGCTTCCCGAAGATTCACCTATGATATTTGATTCGAACTTAATTAATCTTGGATTAATTGCGGAGGAGAAACTTTATCTCGGATAAAGTGCCTTATTTAGAGAGAGAGAACGTAATTTGGAATTAATCAGTAAGATTATTATATTCGATATAATAATTGAAATTCGATTTCGACGCGAAATTAAAATTATATTTTAATTCGGGCATATGAGTTAATTTAGAATTAATTCGTTAGCGACGTAAATAATAATTTCGCTAGGCGCGATTATTTATTTAAATTCGATTTAATTAACGTCGCGACGCAAGTTCGGTATTTCGGAAATATCGAACCCGAACGCGTGAGTGGACGTGGGCCCACTTCCATTTGGAAACGTGTGGGGCCCACATGACACTTGTCATTATATGCATTATTTTATTAATAAGGCATTGCATGTTAATAGTGTACAAAACACTCTAAGGCATTGCATGGTGATAGTGTGCATTACACTCAAAGGTTTTGCATGGAGTTTGAGTGTTTGACACTCTAAGCCATTGCATGGTTTATGTCATAGATTTATTATTAATTTAATAAAATTATGACATAAATATAAATTGATTTTTGGTATCAAAATCAATTAAGAAAAATCCTCTCTTCTCTCCTTTACTTGACCGAAAACTGCATGCAGTTTTGGTCTTCATCTTCTTCAAATTTGGTTGCCAAAAGCTTGAAGAAAAGGTTGATGTTTGGAACATGCAAGGCTAGCACCTTCAAGGGATCAAAAGAGGTGATAGGGAAACCATCATAGAGCAAGGAATACACAAAGCTTGGAGCTTCCTTCTTCTTCCTCCTCTTGGCCGAATCTTCCAACACTTGGAGCTTCCACCATTTGATCATCTTCTTCATCACATAGCTTTGTAAGTATGATTCCGCCATGCTTCAAGTCTTTTATATATATTCAAATATAGTATTTCATATGCTTAATCTTTGTTTGGGACATATTATAGAAACCAACAATGGTATCATTGAGCTAGGTTAAGCATGAAATACTTTAGGTTAAAATTTGGGTAAAATTGATTGAAGCATGTTCTTGTGAAATTTGATGAATGAGTATGCTTATATATATGTTAAATGACATTATATGAAATCAATTTTATGAAAAATGCATTGGATGATTTTTCCCCAAAAAATTTGACCTTGGCCGAATGGTATGTTACATTTGATGTATTGGAATTTTTTGTGTTTAAGATCATTGGATGACTTAGAACGTATACGGGACGTAGATTAGTAATTCAATTGGATTGAAAAACAAATCGACACAAAAAACTTACCTTGGCCGAATCTACAAGGACATGAAATGGAGTTGATTTTTTGATAAAATTAATGTTGGACATTTATTTTGCAAAATACATGATTAATAAATTAAATGGGTATTTTTTGAAATATTTGGTTTAATGTATTAATCTTGGTATTACACTTTAATTAATTGGACTTTAATGTTTGGAATATTAAAATTTAATTAATGGGCTTAATTGGTGCATTGGGTTTTTAATATTGTATTTGGGCATAATGGGCTTGGTTGGACCAAGTAGATTTGGGCCAAAAGGATTGGATCCAATTTGGGCCTAAATCACTCCATTAAGTCCAAATATAATATAATGGGCTTTAATAATTTAATTGGGCCTTATGGGCTTAAAATTGGTTTTATGGCTTTTAAGGGTGATTCCTTATTTGGGCTTGGTAATTGGGTTTGACCCACATTGACCAAAGCCCAAGCCTTAATAAATCAATTCAAAGCCCATTTGACTTGAATTAAATTAAACATTGGATGTTAGTTGGGCTTTGAGACCCAATAGAATTAGATTTAGAATCTAAGTCTTTAAAGCACATTAAAAGTGTAAGCATTTAATTTGGAATTAAATAATTGAATTAGTATTGAATTCGAATTAAATCAGATTTAATTAGTAGTTCGATATAATTCGCGAATTCGTACCTTATGTACTTATTCTCAATCGAGTAGGACTCGCGCAAAATCAAACCGTTGTTTGAACATTGGATGATCACTTAAACAAAGACTAATTAATTGGATTAGATTGGTTGTAGAAGCATGTCTTGTTTGAATATATATGTATGTGATGAATGAATAGTGTATATCGGATGGATATTAGAAGGGAAAGGGTAATTTTAGAAATTATTGTAAATTGGAATTTATAAATTGGACCTGCGTGTCCAGCCTTATCTCTTTATCTCTTTGTATTCTCTTCTCACCTAATTCCCCTCAATGTAAATGAGGTTTCTCTTATTGTATTATGTAATTGGGTAGTAGTAGAATAGTGCTAGCGGGGAGAGGAAAGGGAGTGATTTGTTCTAGGAACAGGTTGTTTATATATCCATCCGCATATCACTATTAATTTACTTTACGCGCTTTATGATGTTTTAGAAGCATGCTTAAGGGTGTATGATGATGAGACCTAACAAAGATAACAAATAAAAATTGGTTGCCAATTACGCGAAAATCCCTCAATTTATATTAAGCGAATATCCTTCCATTGGATGGTTCTTGTTCAAGATCCGAAGTTGGCATTGGTTTGTTTTTGACCAAAGTCAAGACCTTTGTCAATCAAGGATGTACTTGAATCATGAGAGTTTTGTTGCATATCGGTGTCTTGTCCAAATCGTGATTTTTATTGGCCAAAGTCAAGGTCACTTTTTGTCCAATGACATTGATTACGAAACTTTCCTCGTCAATGGGTCCCGCTTAACTGGAATCATTAGGTTTTGTTTTTGGCCAAAGCCAAGGCCTAGATGATTCGGAGGATAGGGTTAGGAAAATGTATTGGATACATTGACATTATACATATGTTTCGGACTTGGATGTCCACCTAACCGGATCTAGGAATTGGATGAGATCCAATTGATCATGGAGATCTACCTAAGTTAAATAGCATACAATTTATTGGCCAAAGTCAAGGTTGTGTGTTATTTAATGGGATCCTAGCCCACTAGGAAATTCGATTTCCCGAGTCCTCTACAGAGGGTTAGAGACTTGAAGAAAATAGTGGGAGGCTATTATTGAATTTGCTATTTCGTTCAGATAATTAGCCTTACTCGTCTTTCAAAATTATTTCGTCAATATTTTAATAATTAGTTGGACTAATATATTGTTATTTTACTTGTAACAGTTTGACTGTACCCATAACATCGTTGACTTTATAGTTGGACTATAGTTGTCAAGATGACTGGCAAAGGTAATATCCGCGACATAATCATGGGCGATAATGTCTTCAAAGGGACAAACTTTGCCGACTGGGAAATGAACCTCAAGATAGTGCTTGAGGCTGAGAGGGTACTGTATACTATTCAGAGGCCTCTCCCGCCTAAACCCACTGAGCCACTGGAGCTAGAGTTATGGAAGACTCATAGTGACGATTGTGACCAAGCTCAGTCAGTTATGCTAGCTGCAATGACCCAGCATTTCAGACGCCAAAACAGGGACTTGGGTCCCTATAACATGATGGCAAGATTGCGTGATCTTCACCGCACTAACAAGCGGATGAAAGCGGATGAAGAGGTACGAGCTAGTAAGGAAACTCTTCCGCTCCCGGATGACAGACGGCGCATCAGTTGAGGCCCACGGGACTCAAATGATCGCTGACATAGATGAGTTAGCCAATATGGGCATTGTCTTGGAGGCAGAGCTGACGATTGATATGATATTACAATCGCTGCCCGATACTTGGAAACAAATCATCGTCAACTATAAGTTGATGGATACTGACGACACTCTCGGAGAGTTGTTGTCCGTGTTGAAGGAGTCCGAAAGGGAACTCCTAAAGGGGAGCAAGCGCGAGGCGCATTTGCATCGACCTCTCATGCGCCAAGGGCTGGGCCCAAGGCAATTGGAGGTGCGAGGAAGAAGAATTTCAAGAAGAAGGGCAAAGGCAAGTTGACAGTGGCTTCTAGGAAGCCAAAGGACAAATCTTGCGACATCTGCCTCAACTGCGGCAAGAGGGGTCACTGGAAACGTGACTGCCGAATGAGCAATGGGCAGAGGGAGGATATCAAGGCTAGCAAGGCTATCGCCTATGGTATGTTTGTCATTGAGATAAATATGAATACTTCTAGTTTTAAAAATTGGATTTTTGATTCTGGTTGTGGTGCTCATATTTGTACTGATGTGCAGGATCTGCATGATAGCAGGGTGCTGGCATCGGGGGAGATGGATCTACGGGTCGAAAACGGAACACCAGTTGCTGTTTTGGCCGTAGGGACTTTTGTTTTAGAACTGCCCTCAGGGCATGTACTTAAACTTTTGAACTGTTATTTTGTACCTAGTTTAACTAGGAATATTATATCTGTATCCTTGTTAACCCAGCAGGGTTACACTTTTGTATTCAGAAACACCGGGTGTTATTTATATAAAAGTGATACAGAAATTTGCACAGCTGTTGCAAATAACGGTCTTTATATTTTGAATATAAATGAATCTCCTAAAATGACAAACAAAAGGCTCAAAAGGAGTAATCTAAAAGATGAAGCTTATATGTGGCATTGTCGTCTAGGACACATTAACAAGACTCGCATATCCACACTTTCGAAGAGTGGGTACTTGGACGAATTTGATCTCAATTCATATGACGTCTGCGAATCTTGTCTTTTAGGCAAAATGCCTAAATCACCTTTTAGCGGTAAAGGTGAACGTGCCACAGAACTGTTGGCTCTCGTTCATACTGACGTATGCGGGCCCATGTCTAGCCAGGCTAGAGGTGGATTTCACTACTTCGTAACCTTTACAGATGATGCATCTCGTTACGGTTATGTGTATCTTATGAGACACAAGTCGGAAACTTTTGAGAAATTCAAAGAGTTTCGACACGAAGTGGAGAAACAAACAGGGAGGAAGAGTATTAAGACATTACGGTCAGACCGTGGTGGCGAATACTTAAGTTATGAGTTTCAAGATTACTTGAAAGAATATGGTATTCTTTCACAGTGGACTCCTCCTGGAACACCGCAATTAAAACGGTGTGTCCGAACGAGAAACCGCACCTTGTTGGACATGGTAAGGTCAATGATGAGTCGCACTGAGCTACCAATATCCTTCTGGGGATACGCATTAAACAGTGCTATACTTATTTTGAATAAAGTACCGTCGAAGTCTGTTAAACAGACTCCATATGAGATATGGACAGGAAGGAAACCAGGTTTCTCTTTCTGAAGATTTGGGGATGCTGGGCACATGTTAAACGTTTGGAAAGTACCAAACTTGAACCCAAAACTGATAAATGCCTTTTTGTAGGATATCCTAGGGAAACCAAAGGATATTACTTCTATCACCCACAAGAGAACAAAGTATTTGTTGCTCTACAAGCATTTTTCCTTGAGAAGGATTTTATAAATGCAGTGGTAAGTGGGAGGAAAGTAGAACTCGATGAAGATCGTAGTGATACCGTTCCTGGCAATGAATCAACGACGGAACAAGAACAGACCGTCCAGGATGAGTCTGTACCACAAACTTCACATACACAAGGACCGCGTAGGTCGGAGAGAGTCAGAACAGTACCTGAGAGGTATGGGTTTCTGATCTCACCTCATGTAGATATTAATCTGATTGAGGATAATGAGCCGGCTACGTATAAGGAAGCGATACGAAATATCGATTCCGCTTTATGGCAAGAAGCCATGAAGTCCGAGATGGATTCCATGTACGCCAACCAAGTTTGGACACTGGTTGATGCACCAGAAGGCGTAAAGCCTATTGGATGCAGATGGATCTTCAAGAAGAAGACCGACATGGATGGCAACATACAAACGTACAAAGCTAGGCTTGTAGCGAAGGGGTATCGTCAACAATACGGTATTGATTATGACGAAACCTTCTCACCCGTTGCCATGATTAAATCCATTCGGATAATGCTTGCAATAGCTGCATATTTCGACTTCGAGATATGGCAGATGGACGTTAAGACCGCTTTCCTTAACGGAAACCTTTTGGAGGATGTTATATGCAACAGCCTGACGGTTTTTATCGTGCCAAGACTTGCAAACAAGGTTTGTAAGTTAAATGGATCCATTTATGGATTGAAGCAAGCATCACGGTCATGGAATCAGCTTTGATGAGATCATAAAAGAATATGAGTTCGTGCAAAACGCAGATGACCCTTGTGTATACAAGAAGGTTAGTGGGAGAGCACTTACTTTTATTGTCCTTTATGTCGACGACGTATTGCTTATAGGCAATGACATTCCCATGCTAACGTCGGTGTGAAAGCTTGGCTTTCATTAAAATTCTCCATGAAAGATCTGGGAGAAGCAGCCTTTATTCTTGGAATAAAGATCTACCGGGATAGATCTAGAAAGCTGCTTGGACTCTCCCAGAGTACATACATTGATAAAGTGTTGAAGCGATTCAACATGGAACAATCCAAGAGGGGATTGGTTCCAATGGTACGTGGTACCTCTCTGTCTAAGGACATGTGTCCTAAGACTCAGGAAGAGAGAGACACATGAGTCGGATACCGTTCGCCTCGGCAGTCGGATCGATCATGTATGCCATGATATGTACACGACCTGATGTCTCAATGCTTTGAGCATGTGTAGTCGCTATCAGGCCGATCCAGGTGAAGGTCACTGGATAGCAGTTAAGAATATCCTTAAGTATCTTAAACGAACTAAGGATGCTTTCTTAATATATGGAGGTGGAGAACTTGCGGTATCTGGGTATACCGATGCAAGTTTCCAAACCGAAGGATGACTACAGGTCACAATCCGGGTACATTTTTTGTTTGAATAACGGAGCAGTGAGCTGAGCTGAAATCTTCCAAGCAAGATACTGTTGCCGATTCAACAATAGAAGCGGAGTACATCGCTGCATCTGAAGCAGCAAAGGAGTCAGTTTGGATCAGAAAGTTCCTAATCGGATAGGATTAGGAGTAGTTCTTACGCAGCAGCAGCCCGTTCCATTGTATTGTGACAATAACGGGGCTATAGCGCAGGCTAA
>SKCR01023971.1:0-75145 GCA_019454045.1 Zanthoxylum bungeanum | reverse complement strand
ATCCTGCGTGACATCATCTCCATTATGACTGGAGTGACACTTCCGTCTTGACATCACATCCAATACACTACGATTCTCTGATAAACCCAGAAGAGGTGAACACAGAACCAGTTAAGATCCCCAATCACCAAAACCAAAGTTTACCGATTGTCGTAAGTATTAGCGATGCAAGTCTCAGGTTAAGACTATACACACCTACCTTGATTTCGGCCTCCCATAGACACCTAGTCATAATACCAATGGGATTCCGAAGGGTCTATCCAGAGCGAAGCTGTTTCCCGTACCATCGTGGAAACACGACCTCCTATCGCACTTGCACAAGTACCAATACTTAATATATATGAGAACTATGCGCCGTTGTGCCCTCACAACGCGCACAAGTGCAATACTAGTCTATTCCGCATTATCGATGTCCAGTCTCGATAATACTACGACTAGGGATATTTAATGATTAAACCTTTGGGGACTGATACTGTCTCATATCATTCTCAGTCCAGGAACTAATCATAGGGACCTCTTTCATTTATATATCTATGGTGATCTAATCACAAACGATGAGAGTGCAATTTCCTTATTACATAGTTAATTTGCTACAACAACACAATGATCTGTGCAAATAGTGACGCTATGGGTCATATTATCCAACAGTGACGCTATGGGTCATATTATCCAACAATCTCCCACTTGGCACATAGCCAGTCACTCATTGTCCCACACCCGAACTATGAACGGTTCGCTCAAATTGCTGAGGAAAGGTTTTCGTCAGCGGATTTGTTTAATTATCGTCTGAGGCGATTTACAAACGATCATCACATCGCCACGATGTATGATCCGAACGAATCAGATGATATAGAAGTATATATCTGGATCGTCGATGAGACCTTTAATTCCTTAGCCTGTGCTGACGCCTAGCTCAGCTGCTAAAAGAACTATATCTAATCTAATTAGATTTATTTTCGATCCAAATGGCTTCTATTTGCTGCCTCAGCTGTAGCAATAATCCGCATTTGTTGTTAATTCGGCAACAATTATCTTGCTCGGAATATTTCCAGCTTACTAACTCCATAATTTAAGACAACATCTTTAATTCTCTCAGATACTAACAGATGTTCTTAATCTTCAATCCAGTGACTATCACTTGGATTGACCCGATTGTGACTCCATATGCTCGAAGCGTATGAGACACCATATCAAGTACATTTTAAATGTACAATTTCCAGAGAGTGTTAACCAACTCCAAATCTATCCCAGTAGATCTTTATTCCTCGAATAAAGGTTGTTACTCCCCAAATTCTACGGAGAATTTCTATTGAAAGCCAAGCTTTCATCAATTGCTATATGGGAATTTCATTGTCAGTGCGCTCTCCCACTAACCTCCTTATATACACAAGAATTATTTCGTTTTGAGTCAAATCATAAACCATTATGATTATTTCAAAACGACAGTTCCAAGAACCTTATGCTTGCATTAATCCAAACATGGATCGAATAACCCGCAAACCTCGTTTGTTGGTTATACAAAATCGTCAGAATGTTATAAACATTCTCCAAAAGGTTTCCTTTTTAGAAAGCGATTTTGATCTATAACTGACACATTTCATAAATGAAATACGCAGTTATCAACAAGCATCTTCAAAATGGATTTACCATGGCAACAGGTAAAAGGTTGAACCGTTATTACACAATGTTGATAACGATACCTTTCCGTCAAAAGCCCAGCTTTGTACGTTGGTATGTTGCCTTCCATGTATGTCTTCATTGAAGACGTTTAATGTACCAATAGGCACAATGCCTTGTGGTACAACAACTAGTATCCAAAATAGTTGTTATACATGGAATCCATTTCGGATTCATGGCACTTTGCCATAATAGGGAGTCGATACCTCGTATCACTTCCTCAAAACGTAGTCGGTGGATATACCTTCATAAGATTGACATCTTTATGAGGTTAGATCAGAAACCCATACCCTAGTCGTTTTCTGACTCTATCTGATCTACTCGGTTCTTGTGTACTCGAAGATTAATGGAATAGTTTCATCATTGATGAACTATTTATGTTCCATTAGGAATAGGTGGCCTTGAATAGTATTACTCCCGATTTCATCGAGTTTTACTATCCTCCCACTTACCACTGCATGTCTGTATTCCTCTCAGGAAAACTGCATGGTGAGCAACAATCTAATTGTTCTCAGGTGAGATGTATAAATACAATACTTATGGTATCCCTAGGATAGCCTACAATGGACACTTATCCAATTTGGGTTCTAGTTTGGTATTATCCAAACATATGCCTAGCATCCCAAATGGTCAGGAATGAGAAACCCGGTTTCTTTCCCCGTTCATATCTAATATGTAATCTGTCAAACAGATATTGTGGAACCTTATTCTAAATAAGTTATTGCACTGTTAAAACTTATCCGTTGAAGGAAATGGTAGCTCAGAGCGACTCATGATTAGCCTTATCATATCTAACATGATTCGGTTAATCCGTTCGGACACACCGTCACTTTGACGTGTTCCGGGAGGAGTCCTTATTTGAAAGAATACTATACTCTTTCAAGTATATAAGAAACTTATTGCTTAAGTATTTTCCATTACGGTCTTACCGTGACGGTATAATACTATAGCCGATCTGTTTGTCTATTTCGTGTCGAAACTCTAAAAGTTTCTGATTTGTGTTCTTCAAAAGAAACACACAACCATAACGTGATGCCACATCCGTTAAGGTCACGAAATATTCATGTTCACATCTAGCCTAGCTAGATATGGGCCCACTTACTTCACCATGAATAGGGCTAACAGGTCGGTGGCCCTTATACTATTACCAAGTAAATAGTATTTTAGGTACTTTACCTAATAAACTAGATTCGTAGACTTTATTTGAATAGTCAAATCAATCCTAGTATCCACTCTTCAAAAGTGTGGATATACGAGTCTTGTATAATTGTGTCCCAGACAACAATGCCACAAATAAGTCTCTATTGATCAAATCAATTTGAGCTATTTATTTGTCATTTTATATGTTTGAGATTTTATTATATTCAAAATATAAATTCTGTTATTCACATCTAATGTGTTTATCTCAGTATCATCTTTATATAATGAAACACTTAGTGTTCTAGAATATAAAGGTTTATCCACAATGGATTAAGCACTGATATAGAGATAATGTCTCTAGTCAAACTAGTTACATTATAACAGTTCCTATTTTAAGTACACACCCGAAGGGTAGTTCCTAAACTTAGGTATCTACGGTCGAAACAGCGACTTTCGTCCCGTTTCCGATTCGCAGAGCAATCTCAGCTTGAAGTCAGTATCCTGCTCAAAGCAGATTCTGAACATCAATACATACATTTTATGTACCACACTAAGTATTTAAAATCTAATTTCAATACTAGCTGTGAACATAACTAAGACAAACATTTCTAAAGTAAGAGCCTTGCCCTTTCTTTAATTCCTTCATGTCTGCCATATCCAAATGGTAGTCACTTTGGGATATGTCAATTATCCTTTTCAATATTTCAGAAACCTTAGGCCACCTGGGTTTTTAGAATATCGAAACGATGTGCACCTCGTGCTACATGCCCAATTGCAAACTTTGACTTTATCTCCTCTAGAATAGTCAATTAATTCTCCAAGAATTATAAATTGCAATTTTAATACTTCTTAAATCTAAAATTAGATTTATGACAAGTATATTAAATTAAGCATTAAAGTCATCATCACATAAATCTTCCAAAGATTTTATGCTCTACTTATTTTGCTTAATTTTGGGCGTAAGTATAATAAGTTATTTTATCAAATAAAATAACCAATTATTTATTCCCAATTTGAAAATTAAATCATTTAAAATATTTTAATCCCAGATTATATTTTAAATATCCAACTTTTCAATTTTATCTTGATTACAATAGTCCAACTATTTAATCAAGGATTAGTGATACTATATATATTATAATGATTATAATAGTCCAACTATATAATCAAATATAATCCAAATTAATTAACCTCAATTACATTGATTACTATAATCCAATTATAAAATCAACTGTAAACTGAAATTAATTAATTCAAATATATTGATTAATATAATCCAATTATATATAATCAAGTATAATACAGTCCAACTGTTATTAAAATAACAATTTAAATATTAGTCTAACTAACATTTAATCTAATGACGAAATAATTTAAATGAGCGCGTATGGCGAGTAATTGAACGAATATTGCAAATTCAATTCTTGCCTCCCACTATTTTTCATCGAGCCTCTAACCCTCTGTCGAGTACTCGGGAAACCGTGTTTCCTAGTGGGCTAGGATCCCGTTAAATATCACACAATCTTGACTTTGGCCAACAAATTGTATGATAATTAACTAGGTAGATCTCGAAGATCAATTGGATCCCATCCAACTCCTAGATCCAGTAGGTGGACATCCAAGTCCCAAACATATATCTTATATGAAGGGGTTTTAGGGGCTAAATCCGGTAACGCAGCGGAAGCGGTGGAAAATCGTATTTTCCGATTTCAAAACTTTTTCTCGGATTAATTAAATAAACATATTTATTTAACATTCCAATAATCAAATTATGAAATAAAATTCAATAAATCATATTTAGGTGAATTTACCAAATTACCCTTACTTTGGTATTTTGTCCATTTTAGTCCGAAATTGATCTAATCAATTTTGAATGATTCTAAATCATTTCTAAGATGAACTTAGCATGTTCAAAACATCAAAACACCAAAAGCACCAAAAATCCCAAATTTCTCATCCATGGCCGAATGCATCCAAAGGGGTGCCATTTGTGCACTTTGTCATTTCATGCTTCAAAACACATCAAATGTAATCCAATCAACATGAAACTTTATATGTATCATATACACATCCAAATGCACAACATATATGAAAAGCCCCAAATTTGGAATTGGTTATGAACCCTAATTTTTCAATTTCACAAATTGGACAAATTAGACCAATACATTAAATCAATTACTTCAATCATCATTCTTCCATCCAATCCAAGTCTCAACACAATGAAACAACTCAAGATCAAATCTAGGTCATCTAAGAGTGGGTCAACAACTCTAGATTAGCAACATGGTTTCCAAAACCTTAAAAGAAAGCTTACAACTACAATAGTCACAACCTTCCTTCATCATACATGCTCAACACTTCCATCAAAACTCCATCAACAAAAACACAAGGAATAAAGAAAGAAATAACCTAAGAACATCATATGTTAAAGCCTATATCCTAAGGAACATTTTCCTTTCAATAGCAAGTTGGAAAAACTCACTAAAATCCAAGCTTTCTTTGATTTCTTCTTTCTTTCTCACAAGCTTCCTTTGCTTCCATTAATGGATTTTTCTTTAAAGTGTATTAGGTTAAGAATGAAATGAAATGAAAAACAATATATACTTGTTTCAAACTTGCCTTGGCCGAAATTCACAAAGGCAAATACAAGTTTGTAATTTCATTTCATTCACTTTACATTTAATCAACTTGATAAAAATCTTAATAACATTTTATAGATATTTATATTAAGTCAACAAATGCAATAAGAAGAATATAACTCTTATATTTAAGTGTTATGGCCGAAATTAATAGAAAATAAAGGAAAAAGATATTTTATTTTTCAAACAATTTTGAACAAATATCTTAAGAAGTCAAAATCAATTTGACAACCTTTTCCTTTAATGTATAAGTCAACAATGCAACTTATAATCATTTCCTAACTTTATCATTTGGTGATATATTTATATTTTAATTATATTAATCATTTAACAATTAAATAATTAATTAAATATAAATATATCAAATATATGTATTATATTTACTTTAAATATCTCAAATACATATATTGATGATATATGTCAAATACATTTATTTGACTATTTATTAATGTGTATTTAATAATATCATATATTAAAAACAAACACACATTAATTAGGAAATGACGGTTCGGCCCGTTCGCATGTATTTTTCGTTTAACGATTAAACGATTATAAATAATCATCATTATTCATAAATGTTGCTCTAGTGCTCTACGAGTATGTTTCATTATTGAGACTCTCTAGATTCAGGTATATCCGTCACGAAATCCAATTTCATGTCCATAATCTATCCACCCGTAGATTATGACGATCACGGATAAACAAGCTGAATCATACAGGTCGAGGTCATTGCATACGTATAATCCCTCCGTCACAGGTATCCAGATAATCCCAGAGATATAGATGTAAAGGTCAAATAGATCGGTGACGTGACTACCATCTAAGTGTGGAGGATGTCTCATACATCCACAGTGGTATCTCAAGTCGAAGACCACTATGCTACTCAACCCGAGAAGATTCTTATTGACGTTGGCGTACCATCCATTAAGAATCTTCGGTGAGCCGTTCAGGTTTATCCACTATAAACACCTACCGTCTATACGAGTCTCCATAGACTCATGGTTCATTGGGATAAACCATCTGACCAAGTCACGATATACGAGTATGTACTGGTCTCAACGGATTTGACTAACCGACCCGTGTTAGCAAATCTTGACCAGGAACTATGTTTGATAATATACATATAGCAGTGACACTTCCCAATGTCAATTACAAACTAATTTGTAATTGTGTACTGCATTATATATTATCGGGCCTTTGTCTAATATATACATATCACTAAACCACATTTAGTTTCAATCTAATCGTAATCAGATCGAATACGTATATAAGAACAAGAGGTGCAACCATAATAAGTAATATTATGGAATAAGGGATGTTCGTATTCATGAATCAGACATAAATACGGCCCGGATTGGCGCTCTGAGCACCAACCCCAACAATTTCTCCCACTTGCTCTAGTGCCAATCCACGGTATCATATACTCATCTCAATGTGCATCGTATGCACATGGTCCTCAAAAGCTCACCCAGTACTTAAGAGGTAGGCAACAAAAACAAGTCCGCTATGAAATATCTAGTTTGTCAAACAAACTCTATCGTTTCCCATAGTCAGCATCATTCATATTTTGTAGAATCTAAATTATATATTAATATGAAATGGATGCTATATCTGTATTATGCTACAGCTACTAAGTTGTCCAAGTATTTAGGGATCAAATCCAAAAATACTATGAGGACAATTGCAAACACAACACCAATTTAAAACTTCTAATTTAAAAGGTCACTATGCAACTTCATAAGTCAATACTTCAAAAGTTGCATTGATTCCACTAAATAGTAGAATCCTTCGTGACACTCCCACTGCATCTTTTGTGAATCTTTATGACGTAGACTATCTAACGTCATAATTATTCTCAAAACTAATATGACCCTAATGGTTGCAGACTATATTCTCCATGATTAGAAACTCGTTCTTAATATCTCAAAGATCACAAAGAACGTGTTTCAAATCCATCCTATGGTCTTTAGGATGTCAAAATAACTCGTAACAATTACGTTAAATCGACATCTATAATCGCACATAATAAAGTATTTATTATGTCATCATCAAATGATACATAGATTGATTAGACATTCTAATCAATATCTCTTTCGAAAAAAGGAATCATCCATTACGAAAGATGAATACTTTATATAAGACACACAATAACTGTCCAACAGTTATACTAACTGTCATACAGATAGCCTAGTTATGTCATTTATTAGATCATATCTAATGTACGAATAATAGGAGTATCTCACAGTCTCTTGGTTTATATCTTATAAAACTTTATATCAAATATAACAGAGACTACTCCCACTGCTTTCATGGAGTAAAGAAGACTTAGGTAACTCTTTTACCTCACAAACATCTCATTATTACTATAATAATGATAATGTTGTTAGGATATATAATACTAGAAAGTAATATGTACGCTCCCACTAACCCTTCTAATCACATATGTATTCTATATACTTTGACAAGATCAGACAATCTGACGATATCAAAAATAGAGAACACATACTTCTGGAAGACTTATCCGAGTCTACAATAGGCTCTATAAGCTAGCACACTAAACTGCGATTCTCAGCAGAACATAAACTCTAGGGCCATTCAAGAATGTACTCTTCAAACAAGAAAATCACAAATGATCTCTTATTCGAATAAGTCATCCAAAAAACGCCACTTTGCATTCTTTAGCTAAAATATACAGTTTATTATCAACATTAACCAATATATCTTTAATTGTTCATTAGTGTGACTAGAGATAAGTTTTCTCAGAATCTACAATAGATTGCTGAGTATAACTTTTCTCACTGTCATACTATAAAGGTCAAACCTTTAATAAGCTCACAATGCTTTCGCTGCGCAAACAATTAGCATATTTCATGAACTAATTCATAATGAAAGCTTAATCAAGTTCAAAACTTGATCATAGTAAGCTATGAACAATCTTAGATCTAAGGTTCAATGGTGAACTTCCAGAATCGATATCAAATATCGCTTCCATTAAAGTCATAGGATAATTTTTCTTCAATAAGAAAACAACGGAACCATTAAGTATCAAATACTCGTGAATGATTCTGTTATCCTATTGGACTTGCACGGAAGATGTATAAGGGTTGTTTCATCTTATTAATTACATAGTTCCATTTATAATTTATCATTCTCACATTTGACTTCAATAAGTCAAGTCTTTTCTACAATAGTTAACATCTGATGTTACACACCAAGTAATAAAACGATTTTATTACTTAGAATCGTAGGAAAGATATTCTATTAAATAGAATACAATATTCTATTAAACAGAATAAACGATAAACTTTTACTTATACCTCCGAGGTGTAAGTAATTTCCATTATATAACTATTATATAAAAGAAAGATTGAAATCTCAAACTTTTCAAGATTCAAATTTTCTACCTATACATATCATATATGCAACTGTAGAAAATAATGGAACATTAATTAAAGAGATGAATTAGTGTTACTGGAGTATAACCCCAAGAGTATTGAAACTAATTCGGTAACATTCAATATCAGACGAATCAAATCATATAAGATTCGATTGCTCCCACTACTCAATTCCATCAAGATGGGAATCAAGAATAATATTGAATATGAATCATATTCACTAAATAACCTTAGAACTAATTGCTTTAAATTCATACGTTTGATCGTATCAAAGATCTTTGAACAGTTCAAAGACATGTTATGAATTTTGAGGATAGAATTCTCTAAAACCTTTAGATTGAATATATTTGAACAAGTCAAAAATGTTCAATCTACGTTTCATCAGAACGGATTGAAAGTACTTGATACTTTCAAGACTTTCAATATGTGTTCCTTCAGAAACACGTAACTAAGTTATGACAATTCATCAACTAAGTTACGAAATAAAGAAAACTACCTTAAGCAATTATTATTTATAAAACTACATACATCAAATGTATCAGTTAAATAAATTTGGTGGTCCAATGACAATCATTGGTTAAACGAGATCTTAATCACTTTCCTGAATACAATATTCATTAAATGGATAAGGATGTGTGGTGTGATCTAGTATCAAACCATCCAATACTTAAGTGATTAAATTCATAAAGCACCGTTCTAAATTATTTACTTTACTGAATAATTTTTCTTAATGTTTATCTCTACGTCAATGACACTACTAGTTATTATAAAATATGTAACAATTATTTATAAAGAACAAGTGACTATCCAATAGTCGCAAGTTCCGATATCAAATATCAAAACAATCGTTAACCAATATTTCAAATAACTAGACGGGAGATCTGGTATCCAATACCTATAGTTGTAGTATTGTGAAAATCGATATTTTCTATACACAAATATACGCATCTCCTTTCTTTAGCTTTACTATTTGCATTCAACTATTCACAACAATTGTAAATAACTGATTAGCAAATTGTGTCAGACACATTACCTCTAAAGGTAATTAAAGCTTAGAAACGTCATTACTAGATAAACAAATACCTAATAGGGCTTTCTAAATGCCAGTCAAGAATCTCGAGACATGAACTAATTCAAGTCAATTCTTACTGCATAAGAAACTATTGTCTCTAAAGTATTATATCCTAAAGGGGATATCTATCTAGATTATCTATCATGACTTAGAAACTAAGTCATTAACCATCTTTATTTTTCAAGAAAATCGGAACAACAGTTCCCGATGGTTTAGACTAATCTAATAATATCCTAGTCTATTAGTATCTAGAACCTATTAGAATAACTGCAACCAAGAGTCAAGTCAGATAACATATCAAAATATGTGTGCAGTAAATAAAAGTTTAATTCTATATAAACAATAGAATAAGGAAACAAACAAGCGGCAATTTCCATAATAACATACACTGCCTAAGTTATGGAATATTTTAAACTTAGCAGTGCCTCCCACTATTTTTACGTAATGCCGTAATCCCCAACGGAAAGACGAGAATTCAATAATTAAATCGAATTCCATAATGGGAAGAGGACCCCATGAATATATTTCGACTCACAGCAGAGGCACGGTCTCGCCGACGTATATTCACAGGTAGACAACTAATTGTCAATCACTCACTAGTGACTCCAAGGTTCCGGTCCTGGCCGTTTCTCGTTGTCGCTGCGAAGGCAGGCCCACAAGGAGACGTACCAAGGTTAAACTTGTCAATGATAAACTCAAGTTACTTGCGTAACCCTGACAGCTAGGGCACGTTCAGGATTCCGCTTTCGCTTGAATTTATCTAGTATCTAATATACATTCGGCATAAATAAATTTCTATCAGCTACATCCTCACAGCAGAGGCACGGTCTCGGATGTAGTCAACGAAAAGATATTTATAAACCGTATTGACAAGACGGACCAAGAAACAAGTATTCCAAATACTAGTTACTTTAAAACCTTATTAAGCGGGGATATTCCATTAAGTGTCATACACCCTAAATCTAATCAAATTAGATTATAACATGCATGTATAAAGTCAAGAAAACATGATTAAACATTGAATAAAACAAGCTAATCATTTTATGGAGGCCTAGAATCAGACTCGCTCTGATACCATTTTGAAGGGGTTTTAGGGGCTAAATCCGGTAACGCAGCGGAAGCGGTGGAAAATCGTATTTTCCGATTTCAAAACTTTTTCTCGGATTAATTAAATAAACATATTTATTTAATATTCCAATAATCAAATTATGAAATAAAATTCAATAAATCATATTTAGGTGAATTTACCAAATTACCCTTGGTATTTTGTCCATTTTAGTCCGAAATTGATCTAATCAATTTTGAATGATTCTAAATCATTTCTAAGATGAACTTAGCATGTTCAAAACATCAAAACACCAAAAGCAACCAAAAATCCCAAATTCTAATCCTTGGCCGAATGCATCCAAAGGGTGCCATTTGTGCACTTTGTCATTTCATGCTTCAAAACACATCAAATGTAATCCAATCAACATGAAACTTTATATGCATCATATACACATCCAAATGCACAACATATATGAAAAGCCCCAAATTTGGAATTGGTCATGAACCCTAATTTTTCAATTTCCACAAATTGGACAAATTAGACCAAATTGGTTAAATCAATTACTTCAATCATCATTCTTCCATCCAATCCAAGTCTCAACACAATGAAACAACTCAAGATCAAATCTAGGTCATCTAAGAGTGGGTCAACAACTCTAGATTAGCAACATGGTTTCCAAAACCTTAAAAGAAAGCTTACAACTACAATAGTCACAACCTTCCTTCATCATACATGCTCAACACTTCCATCAAAACTTCCATCAACAAAAACACAAGGAATAAAGAAAGAAATAACCTAAGAACATCATATGTTAAAGCCTATATCCTAAGGAACATTTTCCTTTCTAATAGCAAGTTGGAAAAACTCACTAAAATCCAAGCTTTCTTTGATTTCTTCTTTCTTTCTCACAAGCTTCCTTTGCTTCCATTAATGGAGTTTTTCTTTAAAGTGTATTAGGTTAAGAATGAAATGAAATGAAAAACAATATATACTTGTTTCAAACTTGCCTTGGCCGAAATTCACAAAGGCAAATACAAGTCTTGTAATTTCATTTTCATTTCACTTTACATTTAATCAACTTGATAAAATATCTTAATAACACTTTATAGATATTTATATTAAGTCAACAAATGCAACTAAGAAGAATATAACTCTTATATTTAAGTGTTATGGCCGAAATTAATAGAAAATAAAGGAAAAGATATTTTATTTTTCAAACAATTTTGAACAAATATCTTAAGAAGTCAAAATCATTTGACAACCTTTTCCTTTAATGTATAAGTCAACAATTGCAACTTATAATCATTTCCTAACTTTATCATTTGGTGATATATTTATATTTTAATTATATTAATCATTTAACAATTAAATAATTAATTAATAATAAATATATCAAATATTGTATTATATTTACTTTAAATATCTCAAATACATATATTGATGATATATGTCAAATACCTTTATTTGACTATTGTAATGTGTATTTAATAATATCATATATTAAAAACAAACACACATTAATTAGGAAATGACGGTTCGGCCGTTCGCATGTATTTTTCGTTTAACGATTAAACGATTTATAAATAATCATCATTATTCATAAATGTTGCTCTAGTGCTCTACGAGTATGTTTCATTATTGAGACTCTCTAGATTCAGGTATATCCGTCACGAAATCCAATTTCATGTCCATAATCTATCCACCCGTAGATTATGACGATCACGGATAAACAAGCTGAATCATACAGGTCGAGGTCATTGCATACGTATAATCCCTCCGTCACAGGTATCCAGATAATCCCAGAGATATAGATGTAAACGTCAAATCTCTATAGGTATCATCTCATCGACGTATCTATTAGCATACTCTAAATAACACTCGGAACTTACTTCCGATGTATACTGTGGCCACAGATTTAACAGACTGCTAATAATATATGGACTACCTATGCTCTGTACACAGAACTGACGGATCCTATCTTGACACACACAGGATATCCTGAGGATCGATCCACACCCAACGAACAGGCGGAGGTCTGATCTAAATAGATCGGTGACGTGACTGCCATCTAAGTGTGGAGGATCTCATCATACATCCACAGTGGTATCTCAAGTCGAAGGACCACTATGCTACTCAACCCGAGAAGATTCTTATTGACGTTGGCGTACCATCCATTAAGAATCTTCAGTGAGCCGTTCAGTGTTTATCCACTATAAACACCTACACGTCTATACGAGTCTCCATAGACTCATGGTTCATTGGGATAAACCATCGGACCAAGTCACGATATACGACATGTACTGGTCTCAACGGATTTGACTAACCGACCCGTGTTAGCAAATCTTGACCAGGAACTATGTTTGATAATATACATATAGCAGTGACACTTCCCAATGTCAATTACAAACTAACTTTGTAATTGTGTACTGCATTATATATTATCGGGCCTTTGTCTAATATATACATATCACTAAACCACATTTATTTCAATCTAATCGTAATCAGATCGAATACGTATATAAGAACAAGAGGTGCAACCATAAATAAGTAATATTATGGAATAAGGGGATGTTCGTATTCATGAATCAGACATAAATACGGCCCGGATTGGCGCTCTGAGCACCAACCCCAACATATATATGTCTATACATCGAATGTATCCCTAACCTTTTTCCTCTGAATCAACTAGGCCTTGGCTTTGGCACAACAAAACTAGTGATCCAGTCAAGCGCGGACCCATTGACATGGAAGCTTCGTAATCAATGTCAATGGACAAGAAGTGGTCTTGACTTTGGCCAACAAACCACAACTTGGACACGACACCGATATGGAACAAACCTCGTGATTAAAACACATCTTCGACGGACAAGGCTTGACTTTGGCCAACAATCCCTGCCAATCTCGGATCTTGAGTAAGAATCACTCAATGGAAGGAAAATAAACGCTTGATATAACGAGGTTTTTTCGCGTGCAAATTGGCAACCAATTTATTATCTTTGTTAAGGTCTCATCATCATACACCCTTAAACATGCATTCTAAAGACATAATAAAGCGCATATGATAAAATAATAATGATATGCGGATGGATATTTTACATTGATCCTAGATCAAATCTCTCTCTTTCTCTCTCCAAGCTAGCACTTGTATTACTTCTACCCGTTACACTACACTTCTAAAGAAACCTCATTTACATTGAGGGGAATAGGTGAGAAGAGAATACAAAGAAATAGGAGATAAGGCTGGACACGCAGGTCCAATTAATAAATCAAATTTATTACAATTTCCAAAATCACCCCACCCTTCTAATATCCATCCGATATACATTATTCAAACATCACAACCATGTATTCATACAAGCATGTTATCAGTCAATCTAATCCAATTAATTAATCTTGATAATTAGTGATCATCCAATGTTCAAACAAAGATTTGATTTTGTTCGAGTCAAACTCGTTTTTGCGAACACGTACTCAAAGTACGATTTCTACGAATTAAATTAAATTACATAATTAAATCCAATTTAATACGCATTTAATTCTAATTCATTTTTATTCCAAATTAAATATTACACTTTATAAAATAAACCTTTACGACTTAAATTCCAAATTTAATCGTTACGGGTCTCAAAGCCCGATTAATATCCAATATTAATTTAATTAAAGTCCAATGGGCTTTTAATTAATTTCTTGAGGCGTGGAATTTTGGTCAACTCGGGTCAAACCCGCAACCAAAGTCCAATCCGAGAGTTACCCCATAAGCCCATAAATTAATTTAGGCCCATTAGGCCCAATTAAACGTTAAAGGTTCATTAGTCGCATTTGGGCCTTTTGGAAGCGGTTTTGGGCCTAATTGGATCCAACTAATTTTGGCCTAAACCAACTTTGTACAACAAAGTCCAATAAACCCAATAACAACTTTAAAAGCCCAAATCCAATTTTAAGGCCCAATAATTTAATTTCAAAAATTCCAAATTTTCCAATTAAATTACCTAAAGTGTATAGCATTATTAATTACCCAAATCAAAGTTTCCAAAACACTAAATTTGTCCAATTAATCATGCTTAACATCAATTAATCATGTCCAACATAATTAAATCAAAATCAAACCCAATTAACACATGCTAAAGTCTCGGCCATAAGGGGAAAAAATGCCCAAATCAAATTCAATCCAATTGAACCCAATCAACATAAATTCAACATCCCTAAATGATTTCCAGTCATCCAATGAACAAAAATCAAAAATCCAAGACATTAGGGCACTAGCAAATCGGCCATCACAAGCAAATTAGGGAAAATTATTCCAAACACTTTTTCATCAAATTGATCTAATCAATCATCAATTAAACAACATTTAAGCATTCTAAATCATCCAATTTCATTAAAAATGCTCAAAATCAAGTTTACCTAAATTAAAGTTTTGGCCAACAATAAGCAAATTGGGAAAATCAATCCAATTAATTTTTCTTCAAATTGATTACACATAACTCTAAGTTATTCATATACAAGCATTCTTAAATAAACAATTTGTCAAAATCAAGCTTAAATCAAAAAGCCCCAAATTTTGCTCAAGAACCCTAAAAACGTTTTATGCACAAATGGCTCAAGATACCATTGTTGAGTTTCAATCAAGTCCCAAAGATCATAAATCAAGCATAAAAACGAGTGAATACATGTCAAAGGAGGTGCGGAATAAACTCATATTGGTTGGTTGGATGCTACGAAGATGGAAAAACGCACTGCTCCTCCTTGCTCGGCAGTGAACTGCGCACAGGTGGACTGCTCGGCGTGGGTGCTGTTTCTTCATCTTCTATTCGTCCATGGGTGATCCTCCATGGAAGCTCCAAGCTCCAAACTTCACAAGGTGATTCCTTGCTCACGAAATCACTTCCCTATCACCTTTGTATTCCTCCATGAGTGTGCTAGCACATAGATCTTGCAACAAGATCTTTGCTTCTCCATTTAATTCGGTGAAAACCAGAAAAAGGATGAAGAAATCGGTCCAAGACCGAGAGAGAAGATGGAGAGGCTTTTTGGCTCCAAAAACCTAATACCGTAAATGAGAGAGAGAAAAAATGAGTTAGAAAATAAAAAATTGTAAAAGGTTTATATAATTTCCAAAAATATTTAATAAACCATTTACTTTTTCTATTTCAAAAGGCAAAGCATTAAATGCTTGTCTATCACCTCAAATCAATTCACATCAATCACTCAAATGTCACATCACTCAAAGTGACATGTGATTTGACGCTTGATGTGACTTGCGATTTTGACGCTTGATTTGACTTGCGTGCCGCACTCGAATTCGAAATGCGAATGCGCTCGCAACAATCCCGGGCTCGGGTTCGCTAATTCCAAATTAACGAATTTTCTGTTGCGTCGTAATTAAATGATTACGCCTAGCGAATTCACTATTCACGTCGCTAACGAATTAATTCTAAATTAATTCGTTCGCCCGAATTAAAATCCAATTTCAATTCCGCGTCGAAATCTAATTTCATTATAATATATCGAATATATTAATTTATCGATTAATTCCAAATTAATCGTTCTCTTTCTTTAACGATATTTTATCCGAGATAAAATATCTCCGTAATTAATCCCATATTAATTTTCTCTCTCATCGAATTAATCCCAGATTAATTAAAGTGCGAGTCATACGTCATCGGTGAATCTTCAAGAACCAACCCATGAGATCTTCGGATATGTTGGCAGTAAATACGGTCGTCGGACTATCCGAACACGTAAGTATCGCGTACTACGTTTATACCGATTTACAAGACAAGGTTGGCTTCTAGCAAAGCGCCATGCCTACCCAATTCTCCAGAAATATTCTTACAGGAATATATAGATCTGTATCAAGCATAGTATACAGTAGTATTGTGTATATCGGCCCAGTATCGGATAGTCACGTGCTAGGGCTGGGGCTGGATAAGTGTCTGCCCCGTCCGAAGCACATGTCGGATGTCTGGTAACTAGTCTCTATAATCGGATATGCATGACCTAGTCATAATATCCCGATGGTTGCGCAACACTTAAGAGCACTAATACCGTATCCTGCGTGACATCATCTCCACTATGACTGAAGTGATACTTCCGTCTTGACATCACACCCAATACACTATGACTCTCTGATAAACCCAGAAGTGGTGTACGCAGAACCGGTTAAAGCCCTGTACCACCAAGACCAAAGTCTATCGATTATCGCAAGTATTAGCGATGCAAGTCTCAGGTTAAGACTATACACACCTTCCTTGATTTCGGCCTCCCATAGACACATAGTCATAATACCAATGGGATTCCGAGGGGTCTATCCAGAGCGAAGCTGTTTCCCGTACCATCGGTGAAACACGACCTTCTATCGCACTTGCATAAGTATCCAATACTTATATTTATGAGAACTATGCCGTTGTGCCCTCACAACGCACACAAGTGCAATACTAGCCTATTCCGCATTATCGATGTCCAGTCTCAATAATACTCCGGCTAGGGATATTTAATGATTAATCCTTCGGGGACTGATACTGTCTCATATCATTCTCAATCCAGGAACTAATCATAGGGACCTCTCTTCATTTATATATCTATGGTGATCTAATCACAAATGATGAGAGTGCAATTTCTTTGTCACATAGTTAATTTGTACAACAACACCGTGATCTGTACAAATAGTGACGCTATGGGTCATATTATCCAACAGATAGCTCGAGCATTTAAGAGAACGAGTTTCGTATCCTACGTGACCATCATCTCCACTATGACTGGAGTGATACTTCCGTCTTGACATCACACCCAACACACTACGATTCCCAATATACCGAGTATCGGCGTATACAGAACCGGTTAAAGCCCTGGACGACCTCAACTAAAGCATATTGATTGTCGTATGTATTAGCGGTGCAAGTCTTAGGTTAAGACTAAATACACCTACCCTGATTGCAGACTCCCATAGACACATAGTCAAACTACCAATGGGATTCCGCGGGGTCTATCCAGAGCGAAGCTGTTTCCCGTACCATCGGCGAAACACAACCTCCTACCACACTTGCATAAGTATCCAATACTTAAATATATGAGAACTATGCCGTTGTGCCCTCACAACGTGCACAAGTGCAATACTAGTCTTTTCCGCATTACCGATGTCCAATCTCGATAATACTCTGACTAGGGATGTTTAATGATTTATCCTTCGTGGACTGATACTGTCTCATATCATTCTCTGTCCAGGAACAAATCATAGGGACCTCTCATCATTTATATATCTAGGTGATCTAATCACAAATGATAAGAGTGCAATCTCTTTTGTCACATAGTTAATTTGTAAAACAACACTATGATCTGTACAAATAGTGACGCTATGGGTCATAATTGTCCAACAAGCATCTCCCGAATTGGGGATGTTATAAAGATGGTATCAGAGCATGGTATAGGGAGTCAGTGATTGCAGTGAGAAGAGTGTTAAGGTCTGATATACGCAGTATGTCCAGGATACTCGTATGCGAGACACTACCTCTCTAGTATCTGATTCTCGAGTACGTCCTCAAGTTCCACATGGAGGTTAGTAATTATTGAGCCTATTACCAAAAGTATAAACGATGTTATGAAATCAAAAAGTAAAATTATAAGAAAAGTTACCCAAATGGGTGAGAAGAGAGATCCATAAGAAAAGTAAGAGAGGACGTACAAATGAATAAGTAATCAGATAATAGTAAGAATCATAGACATAAAGTTAGATAGTAAAAGATAACCAAACAAACTTGTAATAAAGAAGAAACAAACAAGCCTGAACAAGAGTGAAATGCCAAGTAGACCTAAGTAAAGTTTCTTTCCCACAAGAAAGATTCATTTCCTCCTCAGAAATTCATCTAAGCATATCCAATAGCTTTTGAGTACGTAATATAGATAGCGAGTTCCCTAATAACCAAGAACAACCATAAGACTGAAGAATCAAGAAATCAGGAATAGTCATAGAGGATTCTAATAGATGTGAGATGCCATAAGAACGCAGACATTCTAGATTCCCCAAACCCAGGCCCGCAGGCAAATAAGATGAATGATGTTAGAAGAATGATTGGTTGCCCTAACCAAAGAATCCAATAAGGCCCCGACCTACCCAGATCCTCACTCTTCCGTGATACCAGTTAAGGAAGCTGTCTTGACAGAGCCTATCTCATACCTACCCCATATGAGCAATAGACTCTACCAGGACATAGAGTATCAGAACAAGGATATAGAAACCCATCGAGACGTAAAGAAAAGAACCGACGAGATATAAAGCAGTTCCTACCAGCATAGATATAGGCGACCGTAAGAAACCCAACGGGAGTTCATCTTAAGAAATGGAAAGACCTTGGAAGGCAGACCACATAGAAAAAGAATTAAGGAAGTTTCGAGGATATAAAGAAGAAAACCCAGTATAGCCTAAAGATCAAGGCAAGTCCGCGTGAAGCTTGCGAGACTAGTAGAAGTCTTCAGAATAGACCAAATATAACAAAACCTACTTATCAGCCCAAGTGAATAGAAATTCATGGAAGTATACAAGAATAGACCTGAGAGGTTGAAGATATTTAGGAGTGACAAGAGTACTAGTATGTGCAGTAGAATAGAGTGTCAAAGTCAAGACTTAAAGCAAGAATAGAGAGTGGAGATCTAAAAAGCAGTTAGGAGAACGAAACACCACTAGCCTCAGTAACAAGACATAGAGTAAAGAAACATGATATTTGAATAGTAAGAGGGGTGCTTGAAGTAATGAGGAAATTCAGTAGGATCTCAAGATATGGAGTAGTCGACCAAAATCCTGTAGGATGAATGAGGACCTTTCCTTCCGAAAACCTTGATTCTAGTAAGAATATAGACACTTAACCAGACACGTGAGCATGTATCCATTCCCAACTTTGAGTCTAGTAAAGAAGAGCAATTGACAGATTAGACAAATCGCGAGATGGCTATACAACCAAATTGATGAGTCCAATGAAACATAAATAAGAAACATGAGATATAATAGTTCAAAGCGACAATAAGTTGAGCTAAGTTTGGAAGCCACCATTGAATTAAGAAACCCTTAAAGAAGTAAAGACTTAGAAGTATGAAAAGACCAGGGAGAACGATTCTCAGGAATTTTATGAACAACTTATAAAGAGTCTCATGGTATTGAGAAGGAAAGACTAGGTAAAGAGTAGCACTTGAACCGAAGATTTAGTAGGAGTTGTCCTAAGTAATTGAAGTTAATAGAATCTTCAGGAAAGTAAAAGTGTAAGGAGTTCAAGGATCTGAGACAAGAAAGAAACTTGTAGTAGATTGAGTTTCTTAAGGAATAATATCAAAGAGAGGTTAGTGTCATTCAGAGAGAGAAAGTAACGATTTCAGAAGGTTTAATAATAGAGACTAAATAGGAAGGAGTGCAGAGAAAGTACGAGAAAGCTTTAGAGACCATGACTCTAGAAGGATTTTGTAGAAGAAGTAGTGTGTGCGATAATTGGAAATGATCATAAGTAAAATTGGAGAAGGCAAACCAAACAGTTTTAGCGGTAGTGCCCTAGTGTAAGGAAAAATATCAGATATATTCATTCACGAGAGTCCTAGGCTCATAGATAAACAGTATGTGCAACCAGATCACCATAAACAGAAAGGCCTCAGGCTAAGTTCCCACCCTCCCAACCCTTGATAGACAACAGTAGCAGAGATAGACCTTGAAGGTTGCCTCAAAATAGTCCAAGAAGTAAGAGAATGCTTAGTGGGAAGAGACCGAAACATCAAACCTTTAGATACAATACCAGAACAAAATAGAAAAAGAAATAGCTCTAAGTGAGAGATCTAGAAGAGAAGTAAATAGATGAATCAGTGAAGAGAATAATTACTAGTTAAATAGCGACAATGATGTATGAGAACATTCGTTAAACATGACTAGGAATATGTGAAAGGTGATATGCTTCGGATAAAAAGATAAAGATGTAGACAACATAAGTTTCAGGCACATAACAGAGCACGAGAGAAGACAAAAAGGCCAACAAGTAATAGGTTTGGAAGTGAAACTGTCAAAGTGCAACAATAGTAAGAGAGAATACTAAGTAAGCATTAAGGATTCTTAGTAATGGAAAGAAACCAAAGACCCATTAGGTTTTAGTTCACGTAATCTATATAGAGTACGCAACCCTAGTCTAAGTTGAACAAACCACCACGAGTTTGGGATAGCATTAACCACAGGAATGGGTGGTTTGGCAGAAATATAGTACAAAATGAGAAAATAAACTTATTGTATGCATTTCATTTTTGCATATAAGTCTCGATGATGAGCCTCGTGCGGAGGCACTACCCTTTAAGTTGCGGAAGCCACAGGAAACAGACGTCGGAAGGGAAAATTCAAGAATCAATACCTTGTTGGATTTAATTTGTTTGCTTAGCTTCGGGTTTGCTCGTTGGACCTCTGTTTTAAAACTTATCCTTGGCCCAAAACCCCCGCAAACCACACACCCAAGCCCACACACCCAAGCCCACCAAAATAACCAAACCACAGGCCCAAACCCTCTAATTCACGCCCAAATTCATCCAAAATAATAAATCCACACATTAAACACATGTTAAAATCTAAACAAACCACCTTCCCAAATTAAAAGATTCAAATCAAATCTCATCAATCACCTTCCTAATTATATTAAATCACATGCCTAAACCAAACAAAATAAAATAAAATCCCACCAATTACCTTCCTAAAATAAATAGGTTTTTCCTTATGACATACTAATTAGAGATACCCCCATAATTACACAATATTCCTTCCCTATTCGCATAAGGATAACCCCAACCCTTGCCTATAAAAAGAAGCATAAACCAACCCTTCACTCCCCTAGCTCATTGAAGCCCAAGTACTCCAAAATCCCTCTCCATTGCCACCAAACTGCAACCAGCGAACTACCCCTGAAGTAACGCAAATCACCCCCTGAAACCATCCTCCACACTCACACAAAACAGCCCCCGAACAACCCATCCACGCCAAACAGCCCCTGAAACATCAGCCAATTCACGCCCAAATAGCCTCTAAAACAACAGCACATTCACGCACAAAACAGCTCCCGAACAGCCCCTATTCACCGCAAAACAGCCCCCGAACTGCACCCTTAAACCGTAAAAAACTGCACTTCAAAACACCTCTTAAATCACAAAAAACTGCACTCTAAAATCCCCCTTCATAAAAAAAACTGCACTTTAAAACAGCCCATAAATCACCAGAAACAGCAGCAAAAATAGCAAAATAACAGCAATAATAGTGAAAACAGCAGCCCAAAACAGTGAGGCAATGAAGGAAAACAACGAACCAATAAATCAGAAAAGTTGCGGAGCATCAACCCTTCCGACAACCGCGAAACGCACTTCCAAGAGGCGACTTAAAAGGTTAGACCTGAGGGGACCCTTTTTACTTATTCTCATTTATCTTTCTTTATTAATTTTACTTCGCATGAGTATTGTTGGTTAATGTATGCTATGACCTTTGGATGAATGAATTATGTTTTCTCTCTTGTGGTATATCGGATGGAAACCCAGACGTAAATTCTGTAGCCGAATCCGAATGGATGGTAATGCGGTCTGTACTTGGGATACAACGCCACGTACCGCTTGAGAGACACATAAATTTCGCTTCATCCAACCTTGTGTTTACGCATGATTTAGTCGTTTAGTATGTTATGCTTATGCATGATTTAGTTGTTTAGTATGTTATTTTTATGCATGATTTAGTTGTTTAGCATGATATTTTTATGCATGATTTAGTTGTTTAGAATGATATTTTTATGCATGATTTATTTATGTTTCCATATGTATTAATTTAACGTATTCATATGATTGCAAGCTTGTCGTTATATCGACTTACTTTTATGCATGTAAACTTAGATATAGGTTTTATTTTCATGTACGTAAACTTAGACATAGGGTACTCTTGGGAATGTATGTTGCGTAGACTCGGTTATATTATCGCATAAATCATTTCATTACAAGTGGCATAAGTAAGGGACCATTCCGAACCCAATGGTTTGAGGTCTTCCGTTGCGAGGGGTGAGTGCGGCCTTAAATCATTTCCCAGTTTACGCTCGACGACGACTCCATTATTCTCCGGTTTAGTCCCCCACGGGCTACTCCGTACTCCCAACCGGGCCGCGAGCCTGGAACAACGTCACCGATTTCTATGTCCTACAGTCTGGCGACTCCACTGGGGATAGAGAATCGGCCCCGAAATAATGTCTTGTAATGTTTATGATTTGGGCTTTAGTTAACCGTGTCTACAGTGGGTTGAAGGGGTATAACCAAATGCATTATTAGAGCTAGGTAATGGTTTGGTGTCTTCCTTCATTCACTACCTTTCTATGGTCGAGAGGAAAAGTTGTGAAGGCACCTAGATAATCATTTATTCGAAGCTCACTGTGATGGACTAATTTGGAGGACTTATTGGTTATTCCTGTCACCAAGGCGATAAGAGCCTAAGAGGCTTGGGTATTTAAGAGAGTTCACTCCACCTTCCCTCTGGGGAATCTTCAATAGGAAATCCATTTTACAGTCAGTCATACACTATAACTCGTTGGCACTTACCTTACGGTATAAAAAAGGTGCGCTCATAAAATAATATATAAACTTGTGATAATATTACCAACCGACCAATCTGGCGGTATCCTGATTAAGTCAAATTAAGTCCAACCAGCCATGAAGGCGGTAATATTTGTCCATAACCAGCCATAAAGGTGGAACGAAAATTAAATTACCAACCGACCAATCTGGCGGTATCCTTGATTAGTCAGGTTTAAATAAGATTAAAATTAAATTACCAACCGACCAATATAACGGTATCCTTTTTAAGTCAAATTTTAAATAGTGAATATATTATTTTTAAGGGAGATTAATCTAAATAGCAATAGTAAAAGAATTACTTTTCACCTTAGCTGGGGAAGATTACCTTCTCATGGTGAATAGTAAAAACTGTAAATAGTAAAAAGTAAAAATTAAATTACTATTATTACAAAACGTAATTAAAATTATTTACAAAACTAAAAAATAAAAATAAAAAAAAACTAAAAAAAAACTAAAGAATCTAGAGAGAGAAACTCTCTCTTTAGAAAGAATTTAAGAGAGAGGAAGGCACTCAATTCTGAAATTCGAAGCTGAATTTATAGGCGCGGGTAAGCTTCCAGCGTCGGGACGCCAAAGCCTTTGGCGTCGCTACGCTGGAACAGTGATACGTGGCACGCTGAGGGCTTGACACGTTGCGAGGCGGCTAAGAAGATAAGGCGACACGTGGCGTGGCGGCTAAGAGCTCAATTATTATGTTGACGTGGCGCTGACGTGGCAAGGCGGCTGAGATCAATTATCGGCACCGTAGGATTTCGACACGTGTCACGCTGTGATTGGCTGATGCTGATATGGCATGTTGACTCGGTTGACCATCTGATGTGGACGATGACATGGAACGACGCGTGGGATAGTTGACTCGTTGACCGATGACGTGGCGATGACATGTGGCACAGCGCACGTTAGCAGCTCGGCTGTGATGGTGACACGTGGCACGGCGTACGTTAGCAAAGTCAAACTTCTCAAATTCTGACCCGTTGACCCGGTGCACGTTAGCAGACTTCGGTGCACGTTAGGCGTCGCGACGCGGGAAAAGACCAAAATGCCCTTTTTGCCAATTTTCACAGTTTGCTCCAAATCACCTCCAGAATGTCCTGAAACTTTATTTATCTACAAAATAACAGAAAACACATCAAAATATTCACATAACTCAAGAAACTATACAATATATTAGGTTAAATGAGTGGGAAATAGTGATAGATTTACCACTAATCACACCCCCAAACCTAACATTTTGCTAGTCCTCGAGCAAAACATAAAATAACATAAATAAATTAACTAAGCCACTTTCGTAGGGATCACAGTTGCATTTAGCATATGCAACAAGCCTTTAAACCCCTAGGTGTCCCTAGTGGATGAGTTGTAGTCTCGTGAGGGTTTACAGGAATGATACCCACAAACATTTTACAAAAGTAAAAAGGTATTAAAACTAATGCACACAAAAGCAAAAAGACAAGCGAAAAGAGAATAAAGAAGTTAGTAACTAATCAGGTGAAACTTCTACTCCTAGTTACTAGTTTTTTTGTTTCATTCTAAATTACCAAATAAGTAAATTCTCCGATCATTTTTACCATTCTTCATAAACACAGCCAACATAATATTAAACAACTCATTTTTGCCCACAGCAGTCATAAGTGCAGTTGATAAGAGAGTAATATTTTTGTCCTAAAGTTCTATAAGATTTCACACCTTTTGGTAGCAATGGGATAATTTTTTTTTCATTTTTCTGATTTTTTCTTTGATTTTTCTCTATTTTTTTTTATTTATATACAATATCTTCCATCTATGTAATGAGTGTTAGGTCGGTGGCTCCCAAACCAGTTGGCTTTAGGGCACCAGGTGTTAAAACACCCCTACGGACTTAATTACTCAGACTTCAGATATATATATTTTTGCAGCCATCTTTGATCCATGTGTGTGATATTTTTATATCGTACCGCAAGTGTACGGTGTCAAGTTTTAGTATAAATGAGTTTAGAGTGTCGAACCCACAGGGATTGCGTTAACTCGCACTAAGTACTACAATTGATAATCCTAACTTTATTTAGACGAAAATAATAAAGATTTTTAATAAATAAATAAATATAAAAATAAAATAATTATATAGGAGGAGGAACTAATACGATAGAGATTCTGGATCCTGATTTCACCTAGCTGTCCACCTATGTATTGTTATGCCAATTAATCTTGTTCAGTTATATTGTTTATAAGTCAAGATCCTAAAATATCCACTCCCTCTCTCGAGTGCCGAGTGAAAATATTATCAACTATAGACTTCGATATCTCTATAAAAATCCAATAGTTAACAATTCATTACGATTTGTGATTCTATTTTAACGACTTCAAAGGACTACAGATTCTCTCGAACTCTATAAAATCCTAGGTTGTATTCTCTAGATCTATTCAAAATCCCCTCTCTCGAGTGATAGATTCTAAACATTCATCATCTCAAATTGTGGCCAGCAATCAAGAAGCATTAAACTCAAAAGAATATAAATAATTAATAAAACTTCATTACAAAACTGATAAACAAAATACAAGGTTCAAGCGTTAATTACAATCGTTCTCCAAAATTTAGGAGTAAATTCATGACAAAGATAAAACAATAAATAATCAAGCCACAATTTAATGGAAATCATTAGAGTTTTAAGAAAGAAATAAGAAGATAAAACCCGAATTGAATCTCTTCCTCTCCGGATATTACAGCCTTTGTCTCCTCTTGTCGCTCTTCAATCCTCTCCTTGGATCTCTAAAAATATTTAATTATGTGTTTGTGCTCTGTATTAGCCTCCTCTTGAGTGTTGGATGTAATGTTATATTTATAGTTGAGGCTGGGAGTCTTAGGATAACATTAGGATTATTAAAAACCCTAAAATCACTTTCCCGGAACGTGTCAGGTCTTCTCGCAGCGCCGCGGCGCTGATCCGTCTGGAAAATGTATGCAGTTTGGCATTCTGGGGGCGCCGCGGCGCTGCCTTTCTCCATTGGCGCCACGGCGCCTGGATTGTGCCTTGAAGATGGCGTCGTGGCGCCTGTGTTTTGTATTGAGGATGGCGCCGCGGCGCTTAAGCTCCTGGATTTTGTATGGGGAGCTAGCGCCGCGGCGCTAGTTGTATGAGAAGTTTGAGGCGCTTGGGTGCCTGCGTGTCCTGTGTCTTCCCGAAAGTTCCCAAAACACGTGCAATTATTCCCCGATCCATATATTAATGCTCCTATAAATAAAACATAAAATAAATTATAAATCATATTAAATATCTCGAATTATAACAAAATAATAAGCTGAGAATGCCATAATAAGTGGGTATAAACCACACTTATCAAACACCCCCAAACTTAAGGTTTTGCTAGTCCCGAGCAAAAGATAAAAATAAAGACTAAATTCTAATAAAAAATTAAAAATAACTAAGCCACTTTCGTAGGGATCACGATTGCATTTAGCGTATGCAACAAGCCTTTAAACCCCTAGGCGGCCCTAGTGGACGAGTTATAGTCTCGTGTGGGCTTACAGCGACGACACCCACAAACGTCATTCACACACAATCATGCCAAAAATATAAAAATAACAAAACATAATCTCGATAGTTACGCATAAATATATCCTCAAAGAAAGCTTATAAATGAAATCAAAGAATCTTCAAAGTACGCAATTGCAACTCGAATCCAAATTCTCGAGTAAATATCTAAGCTAGCTAGACTCACAGTGTGTGTGTGTAAAGGTTCATTCACAGCTCGACTCATGAGTAAGCCAACTTAATGATTTCGTTTAGAAATTAGAATCGATGGGTCAAACCAACCTAGATATCTCAATTATGCTTTGTAATTGCCTTATTTTGTGTTCGGTATGGTATGTATGATTTTTCTTTTATTTTCTGTCTCTTTTTTTTTTTTTTCATTTTTGCACTTTTTTTTTTTCAACTCACCTACCCTTTAGGTAGCATTTCTCCTCATGGTGGTCCTAATACTCGCCCATGGGTAGCTTCACGCTTATCGGTTATAGTGGTTTATTTTCTTTCTTTAGAGACATTTTTCTTTTTAGCTATACCATACTTCATAACACTAGCAAATCAAGATAGATATCTAAGCAAACGGTCATTCATCGACATGCAATTTCGTCAACTAGTCACCTTGTCAACTACTTAAGTTTTACTGCTAAAAACCTATTTTTAAGTGCTTACGAGTCTAGCATAGATCAAATATTCAAGGCATCAGATAAAAGTAAATTAGGCACTTATCGTTTCTAAAATTTCACAAATAAAAAACAACAATATTATCACATGATTTATGCTTTACTATCAAAGACTGAAACAATTTTTTTTTCAAAATTTAAACAACTAAATAACAAGTAAGCAACATGCACACACCCCCAAACTTAAAATTTGCATTGTCCTCAATGTAAGATAAATATAAAATTAAAGAACAAGAGTGAGGAACAACACTACCGTGCATGGAGTTGATCAGACTCTTGCTGGTTGGAATTTGGTTGCGCGGGCGTTGTGTGTCTCGTGCTACCTGCATAAATAACATGCAAATAAATAAATAGCACACAATAAAATAAAAATAAAAATAAAAATAAAAAGTAAAGAAAATAATGATAAAAGAAATGCAAGGGTTGCCTCCCCGCTAGCGCTAAGTTTAACGTCTTCAGCCAGACGCAACCACCCAAATGGTTATGGTGGCTTAAAAGTAGTGAACCGGGTAATCTCATCTGTTTTCTTCTTTGGTATCCACCGGTTCTTATGACATGAAAAAGATAGCTTGGCAGGCTGTGGTGATTTATCCATAGATGGTCCCCCAGGATAGGTATGATTTCCCTTCAATTGGAAATTCTGGACTGCACATTCGGCAAAATTGGCTCGGTTTTCTTTTTAATCTTCCAGGAATTATCTCTAAGTGAGAACTAGCCTTTCTTTTCCTCTTTTTACGGCCATTTGGGAGTGGTTTCGAGTTTAGCTGCAGAGAATTTTCCTTTATACATGGTTGCATTATGCTCATAGGCTGTTGAAATACTGATTCACCCTGTCTGGTTTCAACTCTCTTTTCTACTGTATCTATCATGTGACAGTCTGCATCACCTTGAGAACTCGGCATGGCTCTGAAAACACTGAAGGTGATTTCTTCATATTGACCTCTCATTATCAATTCACCTTTGTTCTCTTCTTCTGTTACTGTTTCCTCCTGAAATATCATTTCATTTTCTTTACTGCCTAAGTCCTGAGAGGTGTCTTTAAACTCTTTTCCGCTCCTACAGGTTATAATTTGACTTTGCTCATTGGGGTTGACTTCAGTATCACTCGGAAAATCCCATGTCTGTTGATTGGCCATGGAAGAAGCAAGCAACTCAATTTTTGCTTCTAAAGATTTCATATTTGCCTCTATATTGCCCATTCGTGTTTCGATATTATCCAGCATTGACTCATTCTTCTCAAACCTCTCTGAAGCTGTAGCTACAAACGTGATCATGAGGTCTTCTAAGGAAGGTTTCTGCTCAACTTTTGGATAATTGAAGCCATGAGGAGGTTGCAAAATGTTCTCCATATCAGCATATGAAAAATTCGGATGATAATAATTAGGCATATGACTGCCTCTACAGTTGTTGAAGTTCCAATTGTTCACATACTGTACTTGTTCAAATCCTGCTCCTCTGTTGGATAAAAACATTCCATTAGCAGAAACAGCTTCAATAGACGGTTGGCTTATTTGATTTGTCAATAATTCTAGATGAGTCGTGAAGGACGATACTTCAGCTATCAGTGCACTAACAGGATCTGCCATTGGTTTTTTTTTCAACTCACCTCGTAAGAAAAAAAAATAAAACAAAAATAAAAATAAAATCAAATCAAATCAATAAAAAAAAGAAATAATAACAAAAATAAAAATAAAAATAAAACTTAAGACCAAAATAAAGGAAATAAAAACAATAAAATTAAAATAAAATTCTAAATTAAAGCTAAAATTACTTGGTAGTAGTATTAATGTGAATTAAACAAACAATCCCCGGCAACGGCGCCAAAAACTTGTTGTGATATTTTTATATCGTACCGCAAGTGTACGGTGTCAAGTTTTAGTATAAATGAGTTTAGAGTGTCGAACCCACAGGGATTGCGTTAACTCGCACTAAGTACTACAATTGATAATCCTAACTTTATTTAGACGACAAATAATAAAGATTTTTAATAAATAAATAAAATATAAAAATAAAAATAATTATATAGGAGGAACTAATACGATAGAGATTCTGGATCCTGATTTCACCTAGCTGTCACCTATGTATTTGTTATGCCAATTAATCTTTGTTCAGTTATATTGTTTATAAGTCAAGACTCCTAAAATATCCACTCCCTCTCTCGAGTGCCGAGTGAAAATATTATCAACTATAGACTTCGATATCTCTATAAAAATCCAATAGTTAACAATTCATTACGATTTGTGATTCTATTTTAACGACTTCAAAGGACTACAGATTCTCTCGAACTCTATAAAATCCTAGGTTGTATTCTCTAGATCTATTCAAAATCCCCTCTCTCGAGTGATAGATTCTAAACATTCATCATCTCAAATTGTGGCCAGCAATCAAGAAGCATTAAACTCAAAAGAATATAAATAATTAATAAAACTTCATTACAAAACTGATAAACAAAATACAAGGTTCAAGCGTTAATTACAATCGTTCTCCAAAATTTAGGAGTAAATTCATGACAAAAGATAAAACAATAATAATCAAGCCACAAATTTAATGGAAATCATTAGAGTTTTAAGAAAGAAATAAGAAGATAAAACCCGAATTGAATCTCTTCCTCTCCGGATATTACAGCCTTTGTCTCCTCTTGTCGCTCTTCAATCCTCTCCTTGGATCTCTAAAAATATTTAATTATGTGTTTTGTGCTCTGTATTAGCCTCCTCTGAGTGTTGGATGTAATGTTATATTTATAGTTGAGGCTGGGAGTCTTAGGATAACATTAGGATTATTAAAAACCCTAAAATCACTTTCCCGGAACGTGTCAGGTCTTCTCGCAGCGCCGCGGCGCTGATCCGTCTGGAAAAGTATGCAGTTTGGCATTCTGGGGGCGCCGCGGCGCTGCCTTTCTCCATTGGCGCCACGGCGCCTGGATTGTGCCTTGAAGATGGCGTCGTGGCGCCTGTGTTTTGTATTGAGGATGGCGCCGCGGCGCTTAAGCTCCTGGATTTTGTATGGGGAGCTAGCGCCGCGGCGCTAGTTGTATGAGAAGTTTGAGGCGCTTGGGTGCCTGCGTGTCCTGTGTCTTCCCGAAAGTTCCCAAAACACGTGCAATTATTCCCCGATCCATATATTAATGCTCCTATAAATAAAACATAAAAAAATTATAAATCATATTAAATATCTCGAATTATAACAAAATAATAAGCTGAGAATGCCATAATAAGTGGGTATAAACCACACTTATCACCATGTAACGAGCTTTGGGCCAGTGACTCCCAAACTAGTGTTGGTTTTAGGGCACTAGGTGTTAAAACACCCTTACAGACTTAATAACTCGGATCTCAGATTTGTTTTTTTTTTTTTTACTCCATCACTCTTTGAGATGCATCCTCCGATTAAACTAGAGCACTAAATATTACAAACTTTTCAATTACAGCTCATGTCCGTATGTTTCCATGTATGTTGATAATACTTGCCAACTGAGCATAAGAAGATCCATTTTAGTCCGTTTTATGGAGAATTTACAAATTAAATAATTCAAAAGGAAATAAACAAAAATTAACTTGTTTCGAAATAGGTTTGAGATACGTCTTAGGAGTGGAAACACCTTACTCGGCTATCTCTTACCAATTTCACCTTTTTAGTCAAAACACAAAAACGCAAAATATTTTTGTAATTTTTGAAAATTTTCCAATTTTTTTGAATTTTTCGAAAAATTTTGTACTAAAAATAAAAACAACATACAAACTAAAAACAAGGTACTAATCAACTAATTTCCTCCCCCAAACCTAAATTAGACATTGTCCCCAATGTTTTAAACAGTAGAAGAAGAGTGTAGAAAATAATACCTGGTTAGCTGAAAATCTACAGGAAATTAAAGGTTAAGATCCAGATTAATCCGACGTCTCTAACCACGATCGTCCTCGGACCAATTTATCTTTGAAATGATAGGGTCAACTTTTGGTTCATAGGCTATGAGTTGGTCAATTAGATCTGGAGCAGTTCTGGCAGTAAATAAGAGTTCTTTTAAAGGTTTTGATATGAACCCATTTCTCCGAGCATCATCAAGAAACACACAAAGAAAATCATAAAACCCATCAACGTTGTACAGCCTAATTGGTTTATGGTGTATGTTCAGACATACCTGGCACAATCAGTTCCTCTCCGTTTGATGGTTCAATAAGATTTGCCTCTGCCAAGGGTTTTGGGATGATTCCCAAAACGTTACTGCCTCCTTCCTGTGCGGCCTTTGAAACAATCCCCATTAGTCCAAGATTACCTCCGCCATATATTAGGTGCATATTTCTTGCAGCTAAGACTCGACCCAATTCCTGTGCTGCTTCTATGTATTGTGGTTTAGTACCAACAGTGCTACCGCAAAACACACAAATATTTTCAACTCGTCTTCTTGAAGTGGCTTCCATTTTTTTACTCTGGATGCCTTCAAAAGTGCAATGATGAGTTGAATTTATAATACCTGAAAAGGGTGAGTAAAAATAGCACAAGTATCTTCCAAAGGACGATTAGTAGCAAAATAGTAAAATAGATCGTGGTAGTCAACAAGATCTGGATCCTGTTGGAGGAAATAAAAGAAAACAACAAAACAAATCACAATTATTAGGAAAAGACAAAGAGATATATTATGTACAAGAATTTACAGCTTGATTAACGTCTATGCGTCAGGGACAAGCTTCCCATCCAATTTTCTTATAAATTGGCAAACAGGGTCTTTCTGAGTCAGATTCCCGAGACTTAACAGTTGTCTATCTTTTTGAAATTGTGTATGTAATTTGCGAATGGCTATATGAACATATCCACTGGGATGCGTCTCAAGAGTTGAAGATATATCATCTAAAGACTCCTTACTCAAGCCATCCCTAATGAATTTAATTTTGTCTTCGCGATTATCAGACACCATTCCTAAAGAACGATAACGAGTATTGCAATTCCATCGTGCACATTTGTAACAAACATCCATTTGCTTAGCTCTACGTTTCTTTGCATAGGTGCTTCTTCCACAACCAGGCAGATGTGAAATAAAAGAGTAAGAAGACTCACCTGCCAATCGGACTCGTGCTTCAATTACCCAACGAATATCATTAGGAACACCATGGATTGTTAGTAACCTCATCCGTTCCAAGCGAGTTTTGTATACTTTTATCAGATATTTTTGAGGGAGAGAAGGAAATTGCTTGTGAAGATTTGCGAGAGCTTCTTCCATCTTGAAATGTCTTAATCTGCAAAAACTAAACACACAAAATTAAATCACTCCAAATCACAATATATACAAAAATTGCATGGGTTGCCTCCATGCGAGCGCTAAGTTTAAAGTCGTCAGCTAGACGTGACTTCTTGAACGTTAGGCTGGATCTGAAAGTGTGACACTTTCTTTTTGTCGCTCAAATGATTCTCCCCAGTAGTGCTTGACACGCTGACTGTTAACCTTGAATGTGTTGTTGGTATTGGGATCCAGTAACTCAACAGCTCCATATGGTAAAACCCGAGTGATCAAAAATGGACCTGACCACCTAGATTTTAACTTTCCAGGGAAAAGTTTAAACCTCGAGTTGTACAACAACACATGCTGCCTTGGTTCCAACTGTCTGTGCACTATTTTTCGGTCATGCCATTTTTTGGTCTTTTCCTTGTACAATTTGGCGTTCTCATAAGCCTGTAGACGAAACTCCTCCAATTTATTGAGTTGGTGCAGTCTTTTTCTCTCTTGCAGCTTGTGAATCAAAATTCAACTTCTTCAGTGCCCAGTACGCATTGTGCTCAAGCTCAACTGGTAGATGGCACGCTTTCCTAAACACCAATTGATATGAGGACATACCAATGGGTGTCTTGTAAGCTGTCCGGTAGGCCCATAATGCATCATCTAGTATTGTTGACCAGTCCCTCCTTGTTGATCCAACGGTCATTTCTATGATTCTTTTGATCTCCATGTTTGAAACCTCAACCTGTCCATTTGACTGTGGATGGTAAGCAATGGCAACATTGTGAGTAACTCCGTATTTGGATAGGAGTGCATCGAAGTAACTGTTGCAGAAATGAGAGCCACCATCACTAATAATTGCCCGAGGTGTTCCAAACCGAGTGAAAATGTTCTTTTTCAGGAATTTGATCACCACTTTTGAATAATTGGATGGCAGTGCAATTGCTTCGACCCATTTGGAGACGTAGTCTACAACAACCAGGATGTACAGATTTTCGAATGATGGAACAAAGGGTCCCATGAAATCAATACCCCATACATCGAATATTTCCACTTCTAGAATGTTTTGCAATGGTCATTCGTTTCTCCTGGAAATATTTCCCATTCTCTGGCACCTGTCACGTTGAAAAGCAAAAAGATAAGCATCTTTAAAAAGAGTGGGCCAGAACAAACCTGATTGTAGGACTTTGGCTGCAGTTTTGTTTCCGCTGAAGTGTCCGCCATATGGTGATGAATGACAGTGTTGCAGAACACTGTTGATTTCCTCTTGTGGAACACATCGTCTCAGTAGTTAATCAGCACACCGTTTGAACAGGTATGGTTCATCCCAGACATAGTGTTTGACTTCTTTGAAGAACTTCTTCCATTGCTGAGTTGTCCATTCCAACAGCCATTTTCCTGACACAATGTAGTTGACATAGTCAGCATACCAATGGACTTCTTGTTGTTTCATGGCAAAAAGTTGTTCATCTGGAAAAGTTTCTTTGATTGAAAGTTCTTTGCCAACTGTTTCTCCATTCTCGAGCCTCGATAGATGATCTGCCCCTGATTCTCTATCCCTTTCCTATCTCGAATCTCTACGTCGAATTCTTGCAGAAGAAGTATCCATCGGATCAATCTGGGTTTGGCATCTTTCTTTGTGATCAGATATTTGATTGCTGAATGATCTGTGTAGACCACCACTTTGGGACCTAGCAGATAGGAATAGAATTTGTCAAAAGCGTACACAACTGCGAGCAACTCCTTTTCGGTGGTTGTGTAGTTGAGTTGAGCTTCATTCAAAGTTCTGCTGGAGTAGTAAATTATGTGGAAAATCTTTGCTTTGCATTGTCCCAAAACTGAACCTACAGAAAAATCACTAGCATCACACATTACCTCAAATGGAAGGGTCCAGTCTGGTGCTACTATGATGGGAGCAGAGACCAGCTTCTGTTTTAAGATTTCAAAGGCTTCCTGGCATTCTTTGGTGAAGTTGAAAGGAACATCCTTCTCCAGAAGATTGCATAGAGGTTTAGCAATCTTGGAAAAGTCTTTGATAAATCTCCTGTAAAAACCTGCATGTCCAAGAAAACTTCGAATACCTTTTACTGATGTTGGTGGAGGTAGTTTTTCAATTGTCTCTATCTTTGCTTTGTCTACCTCAATCCCCTTTTGTGAGATCCGGTGTCCAAGAACAATGCCTTCTTGCACCATAAAGTGGCATTTCTCCCAGTTGAGTACCAGGTTTGTATCTTCGCACCTTTGTAACACCTGTTCCAAATTTTGTAACAATGGTCAAAAGAATCTCCAAACACAGAAAAATCATCCATAAAAACCTCCATACCCTGCTTAGCATGTTTGAGAAAATGGCCATCATGCAACGCTGAATTGTGGCAGGGGCATTACATAATCCAAATGGCATCCTACGGAAAGCAAAAGTACCATAGGGACAAGTAAAGGTAGTTTTCTCCTGGTCTTCTGGTGCGATGGCAATCTGATTGTACTCTGAATATCCGTCCATAAAGCAATAGTGTTGGTTTCTATAATTAGTCCCAAAGAAAGATTAAGCCATAGAAATACAAATAACATACATGCAAAGCTTGAAGGATGGCGGAAACATACTTACAAAGCTTTGTGACGAAAATGGTGAAGAGGATCCTTGAGCCTCCAAGGTGGGTGATATGCGGCCAAGAACAAGAATGATAGAAGTTTCAAATCTTGGGGCTGTTTTCGGCCAAGAACAACAGTGTGAGAAGCCTCAAATCTTCTAGTACTCCAAGCTCCAAATGCGTTTCCCTATCACCTCCTTTGATCCCTTGTTGTGCTAGCAAAAATGGAGAAAACAATTTTCTGCCATGGATGAAGCTCACGGCTTGCGTGAAGAAGAAGGAGAGGAGAGAGTGTTATGTCTTTTATTTTTTTGTTCTCAATGTTTCAAAAACCGTGTGAGACCAAATGAAAATTAAAAGAATATGATATCAAATACCAAAATGAATTTTTAATCCAAAAACCCTTCAAAAACCGTGAAAGGTTTTCCCTCCAAAATAAAATTCATCATTTGCCATCATTACCTTACTTTGAGATTAGAGACAATGTATCATCCCTTAAAGGTGACTAGATACATCCATCATCTATTCGTATCAAGTAATGAGATATCGCGATGCGATTTGCGGATACCACTCGATTCAAAATACGAATGTGTCCGCAAACACTTTCGGGCTCGGTTTCGCTAATTCCGAATTAACGAATTTCCGTCGCGACGTGAATTAAATAATTACGCCTTGCGGAATTACTATTCAGTTCACTAATGAATTAATTCTAAATTAATTCGTTTGCCCGAATTAAAATCCGATTTTAATTCCGCGTCGAAATCTAATTTCGTTTAATAATATATCGAATATATTATTTTATCGATTAATTCCAAATTAATCGATCTCTCTCTCTCTCTCCTAATAAGGCATTTTATCCAAGATAAAGTTTCTCCGTAATTAATCCAAGATTAATAAAGTTCGAATCAAACATCATAGGTGAATCTTCAGGAAGCGACCCAAGAGATCTCCGGATATGTTGGCAGTAAATACGGTCGTTGGATAATCCAAACACGTACGTACCTCGTACTACGTTTTTACCGATTTACAAGACAAGGTTGGCTTCTAGCAAAGCGCCATGCCTACCCAATTCTCCAGAAATATTCTTACTGGAATATTAGATCTTTATCAAGCGTAGTATACCGCAGTATCGCGTATATCGATCCAGTATCGGACGATCACATGTTAGGCCTGGGGCTGGAAATGTGTCTGCCCCGTACGAAACATATATCGGATATCAAACAACTAGTCTCTTTAAATCGGACAATCCTGACCTGGTCATATTGTCCCGACGGTTGCAACCTTTTATAGAGTACTAGTTCTGTATCCTGCGTGATCATCATCTCCATATGTCTGAAGTGATACTTCCATCTTGACATCACATCCAGTACACTACGATTCTCGATAAACCCAGAAGAGGCGTACACAGAACCGGTTAAAGCCCCGAACCACCACAACCAAAGTTTACCGATTGTCGTAAGTACTAGCGATGCAAGTCTCAGGTTAAGACCATATACACCTACCCTGATGCGGCCTCCCATAGACACGCAGACATACTACCAATGGGATTTCCGCGGGGTCTGTCCAGAGCGAAGCTGTTTTCCGTACTATTGGTAAAAACAAACCTCCTATCGCACTTGCATAAGTATCCAATACTTAAATATATGAGAACTATGCCGTTGTGCCATCACAACTCGCACAAGTGCAATACTAGTCTATTCCGCATTATCGATGTCCGATCTCGATAATACTCCGACTAGGGATATTTAATGATTAAACCTTTTATATTGATACTGTCTCATATCATCTCAATACGGAACTAATCATATGGACTTTTGCCATTAATATATTAAAGTAAATTATTTTACAAAACGGCAAAAGGCCAATTTCATTATCACATAGTTAATTTTGTACAATAATACCATATCATTTACAAAACAGTGACGCTATGGGTAATAATGTCTAACAATCTCCCACTTGGCCTATAGCCAGTCACTCAAGCATCTAATACCTGAACTATGTATATGTCGTTCAAACACTTGCTGAAGAACAGCCTTCGTCAGCGGATCTGCAATGTTGTCATCCGATGCGACCTTCTCGACTTTTACATCGCCACGATGTATAATCTCCCGAATCAGATGGTAACGCCGAAGAACATGCTTGGATCGTTGATGAGACCTTGGTTCCTTAGCTTGTGCTATAGCCCCGTTATTGTCACAATACAATGGCACGGGCTCAGCAGCTAACGGAACTACTCCTAATCCGATTAGGAATTTTCGGATCCAAACTGCCTCCTTTGCTGCTTCTGATGCAGCAATATACTCCGCTTCAGTTGTTGAATCGGCAACAGTATCTTGCTTGGAAGATTTCCAGCTCACTGCTCCGTTATTCAAACAAAAAATGTACCCGGATTGCGACTTGAAGTCGTCCTTGTCGGTTTGGAAACTTGCATCGGTGTACCCAGACACCTCAAGTTCTCCACCTCCATAAATTAAGAAAGCATCCTTGGTTCGTCTAAGATACTTAAGGATATTCTTAACAGCCATCCAGTGACCTTCACCTGGATCGGCCTGATAGCGACTGCACATGCTCAAAGCATATGACACATCAGGTCGCGTACATATCATGGCATACATGATCGATCCGACTGCCGAGGCGAACGGTATCCGACTCATGTTATCTCTCTCTTCTTTAGTCTTAGGACACATGTCCTTAGACAGAAGGATACCACGTGACATTGGCATCAATCCCTTCTTGGATTGATCCATGTTGAATCGCTTCAACACTTTGTCAATTTATGTACTCTGGGAGAGTCCAAGCAGCTTTCTAGATCTATCCCGGTAGATCTTTATTCCCAGAATAAAGGCTGCTTCTCCCAGATCTTTCATGGAGAATTTTAATGAAAGCCAAGCTTTCACCGACGTTAGCATGGGAATGTCATTGCCTATAAGCAATACGTCGTCGACATAAAGGACAATAAAAGTCAGTGCTCTCCCACTAACCTTCTTGTATACACAAGGGTCATCATCGTTTTGTACGAAATCATATTCTTTTATGATCTCATCAAAACGCTGATTCCATGACCGTGATGCTTGCTTCAATCCATAAATGGATCGATTTAACTTACAAACCTTGTTTGCAAGTCTAGGTACGATAAAACCGTCAGGTTGTTGCATATAAACATCCTCCAAAAGGTTTCCGTTAAGGAAAGCGGTTTTAACGTCCATCTGCCATATCTCGTAATCGAAATATGCAGCTATTGCAAGCATTATCCGAATGGATTTAATCATGGCAACGGGTGAGAAAGTTTCGTCATAATCAATACCATATTGTTGACGATACCCCTTTGCTACAAGCCTAGCTTTGTACGTTTGTACGTTGCCATCCATGTCGGTCTTCTTCTTGAAGATCCATCTGCATCCAATAGGCTTTACGCCTTCTGGTGCATCAACCAGTGTCCAAACTTGGTTGGCATACATGGAATCCATCTCGGACTTCATGGCATCTTGCCATAAAGCGGAATCAATATTCTGTATTGCTTCCTCATACGTAGTCGGTTCATTATCCTCAATAAGATTAATATCTACATGAGGCGAGATCAGGAACCCATACCTCTCAGGTACCTTCCTGACTCTCTCCGACCTACGCGGTCCTTGTGTATCTGAAGATTGTGGTACAGACTCATCCTGGATGGTCTGTTTATGTTCCGTCGTTGATTCATTGCCAGGAACAGTATCACTACGATTTTCATCGAGCTCCACTTTCCTCCCACTTACCACTGCATCTAAATTCCTTCTCAAGGAAAAATGCATGTAGAGCAACAAACACTTTGTTCTCTTGTGGGTGATAGAAGTAATATCCTTTGGTTTCCTTAGGATATCCCACGAAAAGGCATTTATCTGATTTGGGTTCTAGTTTGGTACCTTCCAAACGTCTAACATATGCCCAGCATCCCCAAATCTTCAGGAAGAGAAAACCTGGTTTCTTCCTGTCCATTTCTCATATGGAGTCTGTTCAACAGACTTTGACGGAACCTTATTCAAAATAAGTACCGCACTGGTTAATGCGTATCCCCAGAAGATATTGGTAGCTCAGTCTGACTCATCATCGACCTTACCATGTCTAACAAGGTACGGTTTCTCCGTTCAGACACACCGTTTAATTGCGGTGTTCCAGGAGGAGTCCACTGTGAAAGAATACCATTTTCTTTCAAGTAATCTTGAAACTCATAACTTAAGTATTCGCCACCACGGTCCGACCGCAATGTCTTGATACTCTTGCTGTTTGTTTTCTACTTCGTGTCGAAACTCTTTGAATTCTCAAAAGTTTCCGACTTGTGTCTCATTAGATACACATAACCATAACGAGATGCATCATCCGTAAAGGTTACGAAGTAATGATATCCACCTCTAGCCTGGCTAGACATGGGCCCACATACGTCACTATGAACGAGGGCTAACAGTTCTGTGGCACGTTCACCTTTACCACTAAAAGGTGTTTTAGGCATTTTGCCTAAAAGACAAGATTCGCAGACATCATATGAATTAAGATCAAATCCGTCCAAGTACCCACTCTTCGAAAGTGTGGATATGCGAGTCTTGTTTATGTGTCCTAGACGACAATGCCACATGTAAGCTTCATCTTTTAGAGCCTTTTTTTTGTTATTTTATGTTTAGGAGATTCATTTATATTCAAAATATAAAGGCCATTATTTGCTACAGCAGTGCAAATTTGTGCATCATTTTTATATAATAACACCCAGTGTTTCTAATACAAAAGTGTACCATGCTGGGTTAACAAAGATACAGATATGATATTCCTAGTCAAACTAGTTATATAATAACAGTTCAAAAGTTTAAGCATATGCCCCGAGGCAATTCCAAAACAAAAGTCCCTACAGCCAAAACAGCAACTGGAGTTCCGTTTCCGACTCGTAGATCAATCTCCCCTGAAGCCAGCATCCTGCTATCCTGCAGATCCTGCAAATCAGTACAAATATGAGCAGCACAACCAGAATCAAAAATCCAATTTTTAAAACTAGAAGTAGTCATATTATCTCAATAACAAACATACCAGAGGCTAGTGCCTTGCCTGCCTTGATATCCTCCTTGTGTCCCTGCCCATTCGGCAGTCACGTTTCCAGTGACCCTTCTTGCCGCAGTTGAGGCAGACATCTTGAGATTGTCCCTTGGCTTCCCAGAAGCTTTTGTCAACGCCTTTACCCTTTTTCTTATGTTTCTTCTTCCTCACCCCTCCAGTAGCTTTGGGCCCAGCCTTTGGCCTCTGAGAGGTCGATGTAAAGTGCGCCTCGCGCTTGCCCCCTTTTTGGAGTTCTTTTCAGACTCTTCAAAATGGATAACAGCTCGCCAAGAGGTGTCATCCGTATCCATCAACTTATAGTTGATTATGATTTGTCTCCAAGTATCAGGAAGTGACTGTAAGATCAAATCTACGGTCAGCTCAGCCTCCAAGACTATTCCCATATTGGCCAACTCATCAATATCGGTGATCATTTGAGCCCCGTGGGCCTCAACTGATGCGCCTTCAGTCATTCGGGCGCGGAAGAGTTTCTTCACCAACTCGAACCTTTCCATCCGCTTGTTGGAGCGGTGGAGATCTCGAAGTCTAGCCATCATACTATAAGGATCCAAGTCCCTATTCTGGCGACGAAAGTGCTGAGTCATCGAAGCTAACATAATAGCCTGAGCTGTGTCACAATCATTGCTGTGAGTTTTCCATAACTCCAGCTCAAGTGGGTCAGTGGGCTTAGGTGGGAGAGGTGTTTGTATAGTGTACAACATCCTCTCAGCCCCAAGGACTGTCCTCAGGTTCATTTCCCAATCAGCGAAGTTTGTCCCCTTAAAGACATTGTCACCCATGATGATGTCTCGGACATTTACCTTGCTAGCCATCTCAACTACGATAGTCCAACTATCTAGTTAACGATAAAATGGGTACAGTCAAACTGTTACAAGAAAAATAACAATGAATTAGTCCAACTAATTTTAATTAATTAAACGAAATAATTTTGAAAGACGCGTAAGGCTAAGTATCTGAATGAAATTGCAAATTCAATACTAGCCTCCCACTATTTTTTTTTATCAAGTCTCTAACCCTCTGTTGAGAACTCGGGAAATCCTATTTCCTAGTGGGCTAGGATCCCGTTAAAAATAACACAATCTTGACTTTGGCCAAAATTGTATGCTATTTAACTAGGTAGATCTCAAAGATCAATTGGATCCAATCCAATTCCTAGATCCGGTTAGGTGGACATCCAAGTCCAAAACAATGTATATATACTTATGCCAATGTATCTAATACATTTTCCTAACCATATCCTCCGAACCATCTAGGCATTGGCTTTGGCACAACAAACCTAATGATTCCGGTTAAGCGGGACCCATTGACAAGGAAAGTTTCATAATCAATGTCGTTGGACAAGAAGCGATCTTGACTTTGGCCAAAAAATCACAACTTGGACAAGACACCGATGTGGAACAAAACTCTCATGATTCAAGTACATCCTCAATTGACAAAGCTCTTGACTTTGGCCAACAAACCAATGCCAATTTTGGATCTTGAACAAGATGTTGGACAAAATGACCCATAGCGTCACTATTTGCACAGATCATGTGTTGTTGTAGCAAATTAAATTGTGACAAGGAAATTGCACTCTCATCATTTGTGATTAGATCACCATAGATATATAAATGAAGAGAGGTCCCTATGATTAGTACCTGGACTGAGAATGATATGAGACAGTATCAGTCCCCGAAGGTTTAATCATTAAATATCCCTAGCCGTAGTATTATCGAGACTGGACATCGATAATGCGGAATAGGCTAGTATTGCACTTGTGCGCGTTTGTGAGGGCACAACGGCATAGTTCTCATATATATAAGTATTGGATACTTATGCAAGTGCGATAGGAGGTCGTGTTTCACCGACGGTACGGGAAACAGCTTCGCTCTGGATAGACCCCTCGGAATCCCATTGGTATTATGACTATTTGTCTATGGGAGGCCGAAATCAAGGTAGGTGTGTATGGTCTTAACCTGAGACTTACATCGCTAATACTTACGATAATCGATAAACTTTGGTCTTGGTGGTAGGGGACTTTAAACGGGTTCTGAGTACACCACTTCTGGGTTTATCAGAGAGTCGTAGAGTATTGGGTGTGATGTCAAGACGGAAGTATCACTTCAGTCATATTGGAGATGATGTCACGCAGGATACGGTATTAGTGCTCTTAAGTGCTGCGCGGCCATCAGGATATTGACAAGGTCATATATATCCGATTATAGAGACTAGTTACCAGACATCCGACATGTGCTTCGTACGGGGCAGACACTTATCCAGCCCCAGGCCTAGCACGTGATTATCCGATACTGGGCCGATATACACAATACTACGGTATACTACGCTTGATACAGATCTATATATTCCTGTAAGAATATTTCTGGAGAATTGGGTAGGCATGGCGCTTTGCTAGAAGCCAACCTTGTCTTGTAAATCGATATAAACGTAGTACGAGGTACTTACGTGTTCGGACAGTCCGACGATCGTATTTACTTGCCAACATATCCGGAGATCTCATGGGTCGCTTCCTGAAGATTCACCGATGACGTATGACTCGCACTTTGATTAATCTGGGATTAATTAGAAGAGAGAGATAGAATTAATCTGGGATTAATTCGATGAGAGAGAAAATTAATCTGGGATTAATTACGGAGATATTTTATCTCGGATAAAATATCGTTAAAGAGAGAGAACGATTAATTTGGAATTAATCGATAAAATTAATATATTCGATATATTAATCGAAATTGGATTTCGACGCGGAATTAAAATTAGATTTTAATTCGGGCGAACGAATTAATTTAGAATTAATTCGTTAGCGACGTGAATAGTGAATTCGCTAGGCGTAATCACTTAATTACGACGCGACGGAAAATTCGTTAATTTGGAATTAGCGAACCCGAGCCCGAGAGTGATTGCGAGCGCATTCGCATTTCGAATTCGAGCGCGGCATGCAAGTCACATCAAGCGTCAAATCGTTAGTCGCATCAATCGTCAAATCAATTGTCACTTTGAGTGATGTGACTTGACAACATGTCACTTTATTAAAGTGATGTGATATGACTTAAAGTAAAGTAGAAATGATGTGTGAAAAGTAGAAAAGCATTATTAGACTTTTGCTTTTTACAATATATGATAATGTTTTATATATTTATTTTGTTTTTTGAAAATAAAATTAAAATATATAAACTTATCACTCTCTCTCTCCAACATGCAGTTCACGATTTTCTCTCTTCTCCCTCCCTTTTCTTTTTCACCTTCACGGCTTAAAGCCGATTTTTGCTTAAAATTTTTCTGGTTCACCGAATTTGAGAAGCAAAATGGAAGATGAACAAGTGCTAGCACACCTTGAGTTATACATAGGTGATAGGGAAGTGTCTTCATGAGCTTGGAAAGCTTGAAGCTTTGAGCTTCAATGGTGCTCATCAATGGCCGAACATGGAGGAAGCTGAACCAGTCACCACCGTGCGTTCACTGCAGTTCCAGAAGCCACTGCCGAGCTTGGAGGGAGGCAAAATCGCACATTGTTCTTCATTCATCAAAACCGAAATTCAATGTGAGTATATTCCGCACCTCCTTTGATGTGTTCATATGCGGTTTTTATGCATGATTTGTTGATCCTTGGGACCTTGAATTGAACTCTTACACAAGAATCATTCAATGGAAGGATAATTGCTTAATATAAATTGAGGGATTTATGCGTAATTGGCAACCAATTTATTATCTTTGTTGGGTCTCATCATCATACACCCTTAAGCATGCTTCTAAAACATCATAAAGTCAATAAATAAATTAATAGTGATACGGATGGATATGTAAAACAATTTGTTCCTAGAACAAATCACTCCCTTTCCACTCCCCGCTAGTAATATTCTACTTCTACCCAATTACATAATACAATAAGAGAAACCTCATTTACATTGAGGGGAATTAGGTGAGAAGAGAATACAAAGAGATAAAAGAGATAAGGCTGGACACGCAGGTCCAATTTATAAATTCTAAATTTACAATAATTTCTAAAATTACCCTTTCCCTTCTAATATCCATCAGCTATACACTATTCATTCATCACATACCTGTATATTCATTCAAGACATGTTATACAACCAATCTAATCCAATTAATTAGTCTTTGTTTAAGTGATCATCCAATGTTCAATCAACGGTTTGATTTTGCGCGAGTCCAACTCGTTTGAGAATAAGTACATAAGGTACGAATTCATGAATTATATCGAACTACCCGTTAAATCCAATTTAAGTCGCATTCAATATTAATTCAATTTATTTAATTCCAAATTAAATGTTTACACTTTTAATGTGCTTTTAAAGATTAGATTCTAAATCTTATCAAATTGGGTCTCCAAGCCCAACTAACATCCAATGTGTGTTTAATTAAAGTCCGATGGGCTTTCAATTGATTTATAAAGGCTTGGGCTTTGGTCAATGTGGGTCAAACTCAGTTACCAAGCCCAAATAAGGAATCACCCTTAAGTGCCATAAAATCAATTTCAAGCCCATAAGGCCCAATTAAACATAAAAGTCCACTAATCAAATTTTAATATTCCAAATTTTAAAATTCAATTGATTAAAGTGTAATTGTATGATTAATTCATTAAACCAAATATTTCAAAAAACATCAATTTAATTTATTAATCATCAATTGTTCAAAACACTTGTCTAACATTTATTTGAACAAAAAATCAAGTCCTTTAACATGTCATGTTGTAATCGGCCAAGAGAGATTTTTGCGGTTCGATTTATTTTTCAATCCAATTGAATCACTAATCTATTATCCGTATTGATTTTAAGTCATCTAACGAACTTGAAAGCAAAAATTCAATAAAGTGAAAAGACCTCCATTTTCGGTCAAGCATCAATTTTAGGGAAAAAATCATCCAATGCATTTTTCTCAAAATTGATCATGTATTACATCAAATATCATACATTTAATCATGCTTAAGTCATCTAATAAACTTGTGCATGAAAAATTCCAAATCAATAAAATGACCTACACATTCGGCCAAGGCATCAATTTTGGGGAAAAAATATCCAATACATTTTTCTCAAAATTGATCATGTAATACATCATATAACAAACATTTAAGCACACTCAAATCATCCAATGAACTTGTGCATGCAAAAATTCAACTTAATGGAAGTACCTCACATTCGGCCAAAGCAACATTTTGGGGAAAAATCATCCAATGCATTTTTCTCAAAATTGATCATGTATTATATCATATATTATACATGTAATCATGCTTAAGTCATCAAATAAGCTTGTGCATGAAAAATTTCAAACCAATGGAAGCACTCCACATTCGGCCAAGACAACCACTTTGGGGAAAAATCATCCAATGCATTTTTCTTAAAATAGATCATGTAATATATCATATAACATACATATAAGCATACTTTAGCATCCAATTTCACAAGAACATGCTTCAATCAATTTTCCCCAAATTAACCCTAATGTATTTCATGCTTAAACAAGGCTCAATGATACCATTGTTGGTTTCTATAATTAGTCCCAAAGAAAGATTAAGCCATAGAAATACAAATAACATACATGCAAAGCTTGAAGGATGGCGGAAACATACTTACAAAGCTTTGTGACGAAAATGGTGAAGAGGATCCTTGAGCCTCCAAGGTGGGTGATATGCGGCCAAGAACAAGAATGATAGAAGTTTCAAATCTTGGGGCTGTTTTCGGCCAAGAACAACAGTGTGAGAAGCCTCAAATCTTCTAGTACTCCAAGCTCCAAATACGTTTCCCTATCACCTCCTTTGATCCCTTGTTGTGCTAGCAAAAATGGAGAAAACAATTTTCTGCCATGGATGAAGCTCACGGCTTGCGTGAAGAAGAAGGAGAGGAGAGAGTGTTATGTCTTTTATTTTTTTGTTCTCAATGTTTCAAAAACCGTGTGAGACCAAATGAAAATTAAAAGATATGATATCAAATACAAAAATGAATTTTTAATCCAAAAACCCTTCAAAAACCGTGAAAGGTTTTCCCTCCAAAATAAAATTCATCATTTGCCATCATTACCTTACTTTGAGATTAGAGACAATGTATCATCCCTTAAAGGTGACTAGATACATCCATCATCTATTCGTATCAAGTAATGAGATATCGCGATGCGATTTGCGGATACCACTCGATTAAAATACGAATGTGTCCGCAAACACTTTCGGGCTCGGTTTCGCTAATTCCGAATTAACGAATTTCCATCGCGACGTGAATTAAATAATTACGCCTTGCGGAATTACTATTCAGTTCGCTAATGAATTAATTCTAAATTAATTCGTTTGCCCGAATTAAAATCCGATTTTAATTCCGCGTCGAAATCTAATTTCGTTTAATAATATATCGAATATATTATTTTATCGATTAATTCCAAATTAATCGATCTCTCTCTCTCTCCTAGTAAGGCATTTTATCCAAGATAAAGTTTCTCCGTAATTAATCCAAGATTAATAAAGTTCGAATCAAACATCATAGGTGAATCTTCAGGAAGCGACCCAAGAGATCTCCGGATATGTTGGCAGTAAATACGGTCGTTGGATAATCCAAACACGTACGTACCTCGTACTACGTTTTTACCGATTTACAAGACAAGGTTGGCTTCTAGCAAAGCGCCATGCCTACCCAATTCTCCAGAAATATTCTTACTGGAATATTAGATCTTTATCAAGCGTAGTATACCGCAGTATCGCGTATATCGATCCAGTATCGGACGATCACATGTTAGGCCTGGGGCTGGAAATGTGTCTGCCCCGTACGAAACATATATCGGATATCAAACAACTAGTCTCTTTAAATCGGACAATCCTGACCTGGTCATATTGTCCCGACGGTTGCAACCTTTTATAGAGTACTAGTTCTGTATCCTGCGTGATCATCATCTCCATATGTCTGAAGTGATACTTCCATCTTGACATCACATCCAGTACACTACGATTCTCGATAAACCCAGAAGAGGCGTACACAGAACCGGTTAAAGCCCCGAACCACCACAACCAAAGTTTACCGATTGTCGCAAGTACTAGCGATGCAAGTCTCAGGTTAAGACCATATACACCTACCCTGATGCGGCTTCCCATAGACACGCAGACATACTACCAATGGGAGTTCCGCGGGGTCTGTCCAGAGCGAAGCTGTTTTCCGTACTATCGGTAAAACACAACCTCCTATCGCACTTGCATAAGTATCCAATACTTAAATATATGAGAACTATGTCGTTGTGCCATCACAACTCGCACAAGTGCAATACTAGTCTATTCCGCATTATCGATGTCCGATCTCGATAATACTCCGACTAGGGATATTTAATGATTAAACCTTTTATATTGATACTGTCTCATATCATCTCAATACGGAACTAATCATATGGACTTTTTCCATTAATATATTATAGTAAATAATTTTACAAAACGGAAAAAGGGCAATTTCATTATCACATAGTTAATTTTGTACAATAATACCATATCATTTACAAAACAGTGACGCTATGGGTCATAATGTCTAACAAATAGAACTCATGTCATGCCAGTCTGTCTAACATCTGGTCAATAAATGGTAGCGGAAAATGGTCTTTTCTCGTGGCTTTGTTCAGTTTTCGGTAATCCATGCATACTCTCCATCCAGTCACTGTTCTTGTTGGGATTAGCTCATTTTTTTGCATTGGTGACCACAGTAATTCCTCCTTTCTTTGGCACACACTCCATAAGACTCACCCAACTGATGTCTGAGATGGGGTAAATGATGTCAGCATCTAACCATTTGATGATTTCTTTCTTCACGACTTCCTTCATGATTGGATTGAGTCTCCGTTGATGCTCCACTGTGGGTTTGTATTCATCGTTCATCAGGATCTTGTGCATGCAAAATGATGGACTAATGCCTCGAATGTCTGCTATAGTCCAGCCAATGGCTTTCTTGTGCTCTCGTAACACTCTTAGCAACTTTTCTTCCTGCTCCAATGTTAGTGAAGAAGAAATAATAACAGGTAATTCATAAGAGTTTCCAAGAAATGCATACCTGAGATGGCTTGGAAGTAACTTCAGCTCCAACTATGGTGGTTCTTCAATCGAAGGCTTGATTCGATCTTTCTTTGGTAGTTCCAAACTTTCAACTGGTGGTGTTGCTTTGGATCGGAATGGTTTGTCAAGGTAGTTGATACTAAGATTTCAGTATCTAGCTCACTGTCAGTCATATTGGTGATGCAAGCTTCAAGTGTATCTGTGAGATTTGGCTCAGTATTTTGAATGATACTATCAACAACATCAACTCTGAAGCATTCTTCTTCCTTTTCATCACTCGGGAATTTCATGGCTTTGAAAACATTAAAGGTCACTTATTGGTCCTGTACTTTCATGGTCAGTTCTCCTTTTTGCACATCAATCACAGTTTTACCTGTAGCCAAGAATGGTCTCCCAAGAATGATAGGTATTTCTTTGTCTTCTTCCATGTCAATGATGATGAAATCTGCTGGGAGAATTAGTTTGTCTACTTTCACCAACACATCTTCAACAACACCTCTTGGAAATGCAAGTGTTCGGTCAGCAAGTTGCAATGAAACTGAGGTAGGCATTGCTTCTCCAATCTGCAGTTTCCTGTAAATAGAAAAAGGCATCAAGTTAACACTAGCACCTAAATCACATAAAGCCTTACAGATATAATGTTCTCCAATGGTGCAAGGAACTGTGAAACTGCCAGGATCTTTCAACTTCAGGGAAAGTTTCCTCTGAATAATGGCGCTGCATTCTTCCGTTATGCTACTGTTTCGTAGTCTCCCAATCTCCGTTTTCGTGAAAGAATATCTTTCATGAATTTTACATAGCTGGGCATTTCTTCCAAGGCTTCTGCAAATGGGATGTTGATGTGCAGGTTTTTGAAAACCTCCAGGAATCGAGCAAACTGCTTGTCCAGTTTATTTTTCTGAAGACGCTGAGGAAAAGGTGGAGGTGGAGTGATCAGTTCTTTTTCCTTTGCTTCTTTTTCCTTTGCTTTTTTTCCTTTGCTTCTTTTTCCTCCATCTGTTGTTCAGCTTCTTTTGGAACTTCTTCTTGGGATATCTTGATTCCAACATCTTTGTTGATTTCAGTACCGCTTTTCAAAGTAATGGCTTGACATTGCTCATTCCCTCGGTTCCTTGGATTGGGTTCTGTGTTGCTGGGAAGATTTCCTGGTGGTATGTAACTCTGAGCATTGGCCAGTTGTCCGATTTGATTCTCCAGTGCTTTGATGGAAGCTGATTGGCTCTGAAAGATAGCATCGTACTTTTTTAACTAAGCCAGCACTTCTGCTATTCCTGGTTCATTTGCTTGCTCCGGGCCTTTGTTCTGTTGCTAGAATCCAGGTGGTGGATAGTTCCGCTGTTGGCCTGAATTGTTGCTCCATGAAAAATTAGGATGATTCCTCCACCCTGGGTTGTAGGTGTTGGAATATGGATTGTTCCCCTGTCTGTTGAAATTGTTGACAAAATTCACAGTTTCTTCAAGTTGATTTGATTCTGGTGCTCCTCCATATGGTGAACTTGTGGATACAGTGGTAAGAGTCTCCATGAATTTACATATCTGATCTAGCTTGGTGTTGACTGCTGTATTAGCTCCACTTTCATAAATTCCTGCAATTCTTTGGATCATGCTCCTTTCTGTTGGCCTCAAAGAATTATTGTTGGCCATTTCTTCAATTAGTTCCCAGGCTTGATCTTCTCCTTTTGCCATTAAAGCTCCTCCAGCAGCAGCATCTATTGTGGTTCTCATTATTCCAGAAAATCCATTATAGAATGTTTGGACTTGAAGCCATTTTGGAATCTCATGGTGTGGACATTTCCGGAGTAAATCTTTGTACATTTCTCAAGCTTCGTATAGAGTTTCTGAGTCTTGTTGCACAAAGGATGTGATGTCATTCCTCAGTTTTCCGGTTCTGGCTGGTGGAAAGTATTTTGCAAGAAATTTGGTGGCTAAAGTGTTCCATGTTGTGATAGAACCTGCTGGTAATGAATGTAGCCAAGCTTTAGCCCTGTCCTTCAAGGAATATGGGAAAAAACACAGTCTCATTGCTTCTTCAGCTTCTTGGTTGTAATTGAAAGTGCCACAAACTTCCAGGAAGTTGCTGATGTGGGAATTAGGATCTTCAGTTGCATTCCCGTCAAACTGAACTGACTGCTAAATCATCTGAATGCATGTTTTGATGTCTCCTGCATTTGCTGGTAAGGGAGGAAGTACAATACAAGAAATGAGTCTGTCAATCACCGGAATGGTTCTGTCTCGAATGGGAATTGGTGGTGAAACCTCCAAAGGTTCAGGTTCCATGTTGACTAAAGCTTCTTGGCCTTCTCGCCTTTCCCTTCTCAACTGTCTGATGGTTCTTTCAATTTCTGGGTCAAGAGGTCGAAGTTCAAAGCTTCTGGTTCATCTCATGAAGTTTCTGAGAACCTGAAACAAAAGAAAACAAAAACAATAAGTAAAAAGAAAATTAGATACAAGTAAAGGTATCTAACCCCTAAACTAATAATAAAAGATAAATAAGTCCCCGGCAACGGCGCCAAAAACTTGACCGGCGTAAACACACACGTATAACGCAAGCGTACGTATCGTTCAAGTAGTATAAAAAGTATCGATCCCACGAGGACTTAATACCTAAGTTATTAATTTTATGAGGTTAAATAATTACTAGTATCTAACAGGTTGTTTAATTGATTTGAAATGGCGACGATTCTAAATTTAAAGACAAGTAAATAAAATTGTTCGAAAGTAGATTTTAAGAAAATTCAATATTAAAAACTATCTAGGGTTGTGATTTCTTTTAATATCATTTTAAAGATGAAGTGGTAATCTTATAGTTGGGTAAAATATTGATTTATTAACCTGGAATACTAAATTATGTAAAAGCCTATTCCGATGGTCAATTACAAATACCTAGTATAATCCAATTCAACCATATGTCTATGTCAACCAAATTACCTAGATTCATTAAGATTAAGTTCCAATTATGGCTACCCCCGCCCGACAGGTATATTCCTATCCTGTAAGGAAATCTATTAAAGGGTTATCTATCCTCAAGGAAGATCGTGGTCTATTGAGTCTGAGGTCTTAAACTTAAAATCTCTATGTCTAGTTCATTTTAAGTTTACCTAGTCAATTTAATTAATGGCCAGTTAATTAAATAGTATTAAGATTAAGACTCAATAAATAAATCTTTCTATTACCCAAACTATAATCTAACCTCTTATAAACCGGTGATATTGAAATTCATCACAACCCTAGATACTAATTTAGTTATGACATATAACTAGGGCTAGTAAAAACTTAAAAGTAAAAACCATAAAGTAACAGTGCTGAAAAGTAATTGCAGTAAAGTAAATACTGAAAGGTAAATTACAATAAAATAAATGTGAAGGTAAAAGGAATTACTTTTACTACTACTAATTTAGATATCTCCCATAAAATAATATATAAACTTGTGATAATATTACCAACCGACCAATCTGGCGGTATCCTGATTAAGTCAAATTAAGTCCAACCAGCCATTAAGGCGGTAATATTTGTCCATAACCAGTAATAAAGGCGGAACCAAAATTAAATTACCAACCGACCAATCTGGCGGTATCCTTGATTAGTCAGGTTTAAACCAGATTAAAATTAAATTACCAACCGACCAATATAGCGGTATCCGTGGTGCAACCTCCAAAGGTTCAGGTTCCATGTTGACTAAAGCTTCTTGGCCTTCTCGCCTTTCCCTTCTCAACTGTCTGATGGTTCTTTCAATTTCTGGGTCATGGTAAATAGTAAAAACTGTAAAAAGTAAAAAGTAAAAATTAAATTACTATTATCACAAAACGTAATTAAAATTATTTACAAAACTAAAAATTAAAAAACTAAAAAAAACTAAAAACTAAAGAATCTAGAGAGAGAAACTCTCTCTTTAGATAGAATAGAAGAGAGAGAGTGGTACATTCAATTCTGAAATCTCGAGCTCAATTTATAGGCCTCGGTAGGCTTCCAGCGTCGCGACGCCAAGGTCCTCAGCGTCGCTACGCCAGATTTTGTCGACGTGGCAGGCTCTGGTTCGTCTGTTTGAAGATTCTGGATAAGCTGATAAGGTGACACGTGGCGCGGTGGTTGGGCATCAATTATTGTGACACGTGGCGGCTTCTGATTGGTCACTGAGATTCTTATCCGCCACGTGTCAGATAAGGATTAGATACTCAATTATTGATGCTGACGTGGCGATGACGTGGCGGTGACGACGTGGCGACACGTGGGAAAGAGACTGTCGGCACCGTAGAATTGCGACATGTGTCACTTCCTGATTGGCTGATGATGATGTGGCGGTGAGGTGGCAATGTTGAATTGTTGACTTGGTGACGTGGCTGATGACATGGAGTGACACGTGGAACACGTGGCGATGATGACTGTCGGCACTGAAGGATGCTGACACGTGGCACGGCGCATGTTAGCAGATCGGCTGTGATGGTGACACGTGGCACGGCGCATTTTGCCAAAGTCAAACTTTTCTCAGATTCTGATTTGTGGACCTGGCGCACGTTAGCACTGTTCGGCGCATTTCAGTCGTCGCGTCGCGGAAGGCTTGGCGTCGCGACGCGCTAAAGACCAAAATATCCCTGTTGATGCATTTTTGTCCGTTTTTGCCCCAAATTGCATCCAATGCTTTCCAAACTTTATTTATCTGCAAAACAACACAAAATACATCAAAACTTTCACAAAACTCGAGAAACTATACAAAATATTAGGTTAAATGAGTGGGAAATAGTGATAGATTTACCACTCATCACACCCTCAAACCTAACATTTTGCTAGTCCTCGAGCAAAACATAGAGTAAAATAACATAAATAAATTAACTAAGCCACTTTCATAGGGATCACAGTTGCATTTACCGTATGCAACAAGCCTTTAAACCCCTAGGTGTCCCTAGTGGATGAGTTGTAGTCTTGTGAGGGCTTACAGCAATGATACCCACAAACATTTTTACAAAAGTAAAAAGTTAGTTAAAACTAATGCACACAAAAGCAAAAAGACAAGAGAAAAGAGAAGTTAGTGACTAATCAAGTGAAACTTCTACTCCAAGTTACTAGTTGTTTTGTTTCATTTTAAATTACCGAATAAGTAAATTCTCCGATTATATTTACCATTCTCCATATACACAGCCAATAAAATATTAATCAACTCATTTTTGCCCACAACAGTCATAAGTGTAGTTGAGAAGAGAGTAATATTTTTGTCCTAAAGTTCTATCAGATTTCACACCTTTTTGAAGCAATGGAATAATTTTCTATTTTTCTGATTTTTTCTTTGATTTTTTCTCTATTTTTTATTTATATACAATATCTTCCATCTATGTAGCGAGTGTTGGGTCAGTGACTCCCAAACCAGTTGGTTTTAGGGCACCAGGTGTTAAGACACCCCTACAGACTTAATTACTCAGACTTCAAATATATATATTTTTGCAGCATCTTCGATCCATGTAACGAGCTTTGGGCCAATGACTCCCAAACCAGTTGGTTTTAGGGCACTAGGTGTTAAAACACCCTTACAGACTTAATAACTCAGATCTCAGACGTTTTTTTTTTTTTTTTTTTTTTTACTCCACTGCTTTTTGAGATGTTTCCTCCAATTAAACTAGAGCACTGAATATTACAAACTTTTCAATTTTAGCTCATGTCTGTATGTTACTATATATGTTGATTATATTTGTCAATTGAGCATATGAAGATTCCTTTTAGTCAGTTTTATGGAGAATTTATAAATTAAATAATTCAAAATAAAATAAACAAAAATTAACTTGTTTCGAAATAGGTTTGAGATACGTCTCAGGAGTGGAAACTCCTTACTCAGCTATCTCTTACCAATTTCACCTTTTTAGTCAAAATAAAAACACAAATATTTTTGTAATTTTTGAAAATTTTTCAATTTTTTTGTATTTTTCGAAAAATTTTGGACTAAAAATAAAAACAACATACAAACTAAAAACAAGGTACTAATCAAATAATTTCCTCCCCCAAACCTAAATGAGACATTGTCCCCAATGTCTTAAACAGTAAAAGGAGAGTTAAGAAGGTCGTACCTGATTAGCTGAAATCTATAGGAAATTAAAGGTTAAGATCCAGATTAATCCGACGCCTCTTACCACGATCGTCCTCGGACCAATTTATCTTTGAAAGGATAGGGTCAACTTATGGTTCATAGGCTATGAGTTGGTCTATTAGATCCGGAGCAGTTCTGGCAGTGAAGAGGAGTTCTTTCATAGGTTTTGACACGAACCCATTTCTCCGAGCATCATCAAGAAACACACAAAGAAAATCATAAAATCCATCAACGTTGAGCAGTCCAAGCGGTTTCTGGTGTATGTTCAGGTTCGCCCAAGATAATACTATAAATATTTCCTCCAATGTACCCAAGCCACCTGGCAAAGCGATAAAAGCATCAGCACGGTTAATCATTTCTACCAGTCGTTCAGACATACCTGGCACGATCAATTCCTCGCCGTTTGATGATCCAATAAGATTTGCCTCTGCCAAGGGTTTTGGGATGATTCCCAAAACGTTACTGCCTCATTCCTGTACAGCCTTTGAAACGATCCCCATAAGTCCAAGATTTCCTCCGCCATATATTAAGTGCATATTCCTTGCAGCTAAGACTCGACCTAATTCCTATGCTGCTTCTACGTATTGTGGCTTAACACCAACACTACTACCCAAAACACACAGATGTTTTCAACTCGTCTTCTTGAAGTGGCTTCCATTTTTTATGTATTTCTTTTTCAAATCAGGATGCCTTCAAAAGTGTAATGACGGGCTGAATTTATAGTACCTGTAAAAGGGTGAGTAATAATAGCACTAATATCTTCCAAAGGATGATTGTTAGCTAAACAACAAAAGAAATCGTGAAAGGTCAAAAAGTCTGGATCCTGTCTACGAAAATAAAGATAATTACAACAGAAAAGCGAATCAAAGCAATAATTAAGGCAACAGAATTGTGTACGTAATACGCCACTCGCTTAGTATAAATTCATTAGGATGTGTCTCAAGATTTCATTCTTTACTCAGCCATCAAAAATGAATTAGCTTTTTTCTTCCTGATTGCCAAAAACAATTCCTTCTGTCTTAAAATGCTTCGTTTGTGCCTTTCCCTACAAAAATGACACACAAAATTAAAAAGTTCATACAAAATATGAAAACAAATATTACAACAAATTGCATGGGTTGCCTCCCTGCTAGCGCTAAATTTTACGTCTTCAGCCAGACGTGACTGAAATTCATCTGTTAAGGAGGTTTCAATGTCGTTTTGGATGTCCGATTAAAGACAATCCCGTGAGCGTTGCTTTTGAAGGGTCTCTTCCAACAGTAAAATGGCAAAAAGAGTTTTGACTCATGCAGTGCTCGTGCCACCTTTTTGCTCTTTGTTGTTCCAGTGATTCCTGCAAAGAAAGAAATAAAATCAGGAGGTCTCATATGGTGCTTGACTTGGAATGGAAGTTCCATTCTGTCAAGCTTCTGGGTGATATCTTTGATTTGTACTCCCCAAATCAGCGATGTTTCTCCTGAATGCTCTGGATCTTTATTAAGGTCAGACATTTGCTCCTCCATTTGCTCTGCTTCTTGCTCCACCTTTTCTTCACAGATGTATTGTAAAATTTTTGTATTCAGCTCTTCATCTGTCATCTGTGAAATACATGCTCCATAAGTATCTGCCTGAGGATGTAAAGATGTTTTTATCATTAGGTTTTCATCCTCTAATACGACTGGAATGTATGGTTCAGATAGATCTTCTTCAAACATCATGGTAAAGCATTCTCCAAGATCTTCATTTTGAGGATTGAAAGTTTGATCCTCCGTTGTTGGTGCAGTTGGTACAAATAGATCAGCTTCATCCTCGTCAGAATCTGAATAATAAAAGTCAAATTGAGACTTTGCCGGTTCGGGTTCCTGAACTGATACCTCTGGTTGTTGATACTGCTCAGCCTCCTCCTCTGTTGAAGTGTCATTGTGAAATGATTGGTACTCGAAGGCTTCATCAGTGTCATCCGAAACTGGTTCTTGAGGTATGTAGTTCTGGTTTTCTGTGAATTGTCTCATTTGATCTGTCATCCTCTGAAAGAATTCTGATTGTCTCTGAATTTGTATATCTAATTGAGCTTCCCGTTCTTCGAGCCAATGTATGAGCGTGTGAATCAACTGATCTTCCTCGGATGGTTTTGTTTGTTGATGAAGATTGTAGATAGATGGTGGATAAGATGGATAATATGATGGTTTTCCGTACTTGAATGATTCCAATAATTATGTCACTCTAAAAGGTATATACATTGATCGCTCGGGTGGTTACCATCACAAATTACACATCTCCCCATTTCGTTCTGTTGAGCAAATGTAGAATTGCTTGGTTCTGGCATCCAGTGATAATCATTGGGCTGGACAACAGGCCTTAGAAAACCGGACTGTTGCTCCCAGATGTGGGGGGTATCTTCTTGTAAGGTTCGTAATCTCTCAATCTCCTAGTAGTGTTCCATTTTTCAATCACCTGAAAACAAAAGTAAAAGATAAAAATTACAGATAAAAGAAAATTAGATACAAGTAAATTAGATAGCTTCAAAATTAACAACGGCGCCAAAAACTTGACCGGCGTAAACACACACGTATAACACAAGCGCACGTATCATTCAAGTAGTATAAAAATATCGATCCCACGAGAACTTAATTTATACTGTTGTTATTAATTGTTGAATCTATTTATTTACAAATATCTAATTAAATGGAGAAGAGAATGATTGTTTGATTGGTTGAATGTGGTTTTGTAGAATAAATAAATAAATAAAAAGATAAAAGAAAATACTAAGGAAAATAACAAAAGACACAAAGATCTAGGGTCGTGAATCATTTTAAAGATGAAGTGGTTATTTTATAGTTGTGTAATAAATCAGTTTACTAACCTGAAACACTAAATTATGTAAAAGCCTCTTCCGATGGTCAGACACAAATACCCAGTTTAACCCAATTGAACCATATGTCTATGTCAACCAAATTATCTGGATTCATTAAGTTTAAGTTCCAATTATGGCTACCCCCGCCCGACAGGTATATTCCTATCCTGTAAGGAAATCTATTAAAGGGTTATCTATCCTCAAGGAAGATCGTGGGCTTTTAAGTCTAAGGCTGAAACCTAAAATCTCTATGTCTAGTTCATTTTAGATTTACCACATCAATCTTATTGGTGATCAGACAACAAGAAGCATTAAGCTTAAGACTTAATAAGTAAACCTTTAAATTACCCAAACTATAAAATAACCCCTTATAAACCGGTGATATTAGAATTCATCACAACCCCAGATAACTAACACATAACTAGGGCTAGTAAAAACTTAAATAAAATAAAAGACATAAAGTAAAACTGAAAAGTAAAATAAAATAAAATGCTAAGGTAAAAGGAATTACTTTTACTACTACTAATTTAGATATCTCCCATAAAATAATATATAAACTTGTGATTCTTTCTCCAACCAGCCATATAAGCGGTAACCTGATTAAGTCAAATTAAGTCCAACCAGCCATAATGGCGGAATCAAAATTAAATTACCAACCGACCAATCTGGCGGTATCCTTTATTAGTCAGGTTTAAACCAGATTAAATTAAATTACCAACCGACCAATCTGGCGGTATCCTTTTTAAGTCAATATTTTAAATAGTGAATATATTATTTTTAAGGGAGATTAATCTAAATAGTATCAGTAAAAGAATTACCTTTCACCATAGCTGGAGAAGTTACCTCCTCATGGTAAATAGTAAAAACTGTAAAAAGTAAAAATTAAATTACTATTATCACAAAAAGTAATTAAAATTATTTACAAAACTAAAAATTAAAAAACTAAAAAAAACTAAAAAAAAAACTAAAAACTAAAGAATCTAGAGAGAGAAACTCTCTCTTTAGATAGAATAGAAGAGAGAGAGTGGTACATTCAATTCTGAAATCCCGAGCTCAATTTATAGGAACGGATAAGCTTCCAGCGTCGCGACGCCAAGGCCTCTGGCGTCACTACGCCAGCTTCTATCGACGTGGAACGCTCTGGTTCGTCTGTTTGAAGATTCTGGATAAGCTGATAAGGTGACACGTGGTGCGGTGGTTGGGCTTCAATTATTGTGACACGTGGCGGCTTCTGATTGGTCACTGAGATTCTTATCCGCCACGTGTCAGATAAGGATTAGATACTCAATTATTGATGCTGACGTGGCGATGATGTGGCAGTGATGTGGCGACGACGTGGCGACACGTGGGAAAGAGACTGTCGGCACCGTAGAATTGCGACACGTGTCACTTCCTGATTGGCTGATGATGATGTGGCGGTGAGTGGCAATGTTGACTTGTTGACTTTGTGACGTGGCTGATGACATGGAGTGACACGTGGAACACGTGGCGATAATGACTGTCGGCACCGTAGGATACTGACACGTGGCACGGCGCATGTTAGCAGATCGGCTGTGATGGTGACACGTGGCACGGCGCATTTTAGCAAAGTCAAACTTTTCTCAGATTCTGATTTGTGGACCCGGTGCACGTTAGCACTGTTCGGCGCATTTTTGTCGTCACGACGCGGAAGGCTTGGCGTCGCGACACGCTAAAGACCAAAATATCCATGTTGACGCATTTTTGTCCGTTTTTGCCCCAAATTGCCTCCAATGCTTTCCAAACTTTATTTATCTGCAAAATAACACAAAATACATCAAAACGTTCACAAAACTCGAGAAACTATACAAAATATTAGGTTAAATGAGTGGGAAATAGTGATAGATTTACCACTCATAACGCTCACTTAGTCACTCGAACCCATGAGTGGGGAGTCCTAGTTGTGTGTAATCCTTCATCAACGGGAGCCTTTGTCTACACCCTCGTAAACTCACATGTGAACCATAGTTATATGACCAATATAAATTATTTCTTTATGCTTGTGTTTAGGACCATCACCATTTGGATTCAGTTGAACTTTTTGTCATAAGATATTAACTTGTTGGGCCATTTAAACTAGGACGAGTCCGTGTCCTCTGAAAATCGGGCCAAAAGCTTCTAAAATGACGATGGCCCATTTTATGTTTAGGCCTCTTATCATTTGAAGTTGTTTAGCCATGTTATCACAAAAGTGTAAACCTATTGGGCCTTTTCAACTGCGACAAGTTTTCACCGCGCAGTAGTATGATTGAATGCTTTAAAATGATAATGGGACAACTTATATATTCCATACATCGCTCGCATCTTATGCATCTCATGCATACACGCATCATGTTAACCCTTTGTGTCTTAAAAGCCATCATAGATATCCGTTGGGTTAAGGGTAAGAGGAAATACTCGTCAAAAAGCCGTTAGCAAATATGAGTGAATCAGAGAACGAGGTATCTCACTAAGATTACCGAGCAGTTGCAAGCTTTGACCGCCGCTGTGGCCAGTTTGACCATACCCCATATATCCAATGATAGAAAGTTATGCAACCAGAATAGAAAGACCATTAGGGGACTTTCAGAGACCAAACCCACTCCTTCTAGGTCGCCCCTATCAGGAACAGATGATTCTCCAATCTTGGTAGACCTTTGTCAAAGATGTTTGAAGAGCTGAAAATGCAAGGACTCCTAAGTCCCTTAGAACCTAAACCACTTCCAAATCATGTGCCACGCTACCTTGACCTAAACCTATACTGTTACCTCTACCAGCAAAGAGGCCACGAAACTGACAAATGCACCCGCCTTAGGCATGATATCCAGAACCTTATCGACTCCCACAAAATACCCGACTCGGAAAAAGAACAAGCCAATACACACATAAACCCCCTACCTAACTATCACTATGTCCCACCACCTACCTATATGATTAACTCCGGCCTACCCGACAGCACTGTCCTCCAAACTCACGACCATCAAGCTTCTCGCATGGGAATATGGGGCGACAATAGTAAGAATGAAACAGAGCGGAAATGAGAAAATAAATGGGAAAAAATAATTATAGTAGTTAGAGGATCTGATGTCCGGAAAAAGCCAAAAGACGGAAGAAGACAAAGTTGCAAGTTATGGGGATGTTTGTTTTCCTGATCTTATTCAATTGTGATCTCGCATCCATTAATAATAAAGACATTCATTTCGCTTACTTGTCTGAGTCTCCCCCTTTCAAATTGCACGACTTGAGTATATTTGACAACAACTCAACCAAAACAAACACATTTAACCTTGGTACACTTGAAAGCCCCAAGGAGGTCTTAATTGCAAGTGAGGTTACCTCTGAGGAGCGGAAGGAACTAAAGGAAATGTTAGTCAAGTATGCCAAAGTATTCGCTTGGTACTATGATATTCAGCAATATTTGGAACGTGGGAAACTCCCGGAAGAAGCAAGAAGAAAGGACATGATAGACATTCAGAAGTTGACTTCTCAGTATGTGAGTTTGAAGGGGGAACTATACAAGAGACAAGAGAATGGCTTTCAGTTGAAATGTTTAAAAAAAAAAGGCTTAGAAGGCAATGGAAGCAGTACTGCCAGTGGAATTTGAGATACAGTCCATGCGTGTATTAGCAGAAGCAGAGTTACCCGAACAAGAATGGGCCTCACAGAGATTTGAACAGCTATCTTTACTAGACGATAAGAGGATGAAGTCCTTACAGCATATGCAGTTATACAAGAAGAGATTGGCCCGAGCATTCAACAAGAAGGTGCATCCCACTAAGATCAGAAATGGTGATTTGGTACTTAAGCTGTCAAAGCCGTCGACTACGGATCCGAGAGGAAAGTTCAGACCTAACTGGGAAGGACCCTACATAGTCCAGAAAGTAATGGGAAGCGGGGCAGTGAGACTGTTAGACTTAGAAAGGAACGAGTTCACTGAGCCGATCAACGTGGGCAGACTGAAACAATATTTTGCTTGAGGAAGAGAAGACCGAGCAGTCACCAGGGAACTGGCTGAAGACCTAACCCAACGGAATAGGAAATTCATTCATGCATGCATGCATACATGTAACGTACTTGCATTTTTTTTTTGTTTTGTTTCGTTTTGTATTCACAAGTTTCAAAGAAGGAAAAAGAGAAAGCGGTAAAGGCAAGCCAACCAGAAGCAGCAACAGTATAGTGTCAGCAGTTTTCAGGAATGAATCCTAGGGTTGAGGCCTGCATCTGTATTAGTTTTGGGGATGAGTCATAGGGTTGAGGCCCACATCGGTATCAGTTTTGGGGATTGGGTCACAGGTTGAGGCCCATACCAGCATCAGTTTTGGGAATGAATCCCAGGGGGCGAAGCCCACATTATCAACAGTTGAAAAGAAGAATTCTAGTGGAGTGAGAGAAAAAAAAAAAGAAGAAGTCCTTGATGGTTAGGCATATGTCCGGTGATGACATTGTTTGTTGTAGGGAGAAACCATAGAAACGATCAGTATGAGATGTGCTCTCATCCGGTATTCTGAGTAGTTGATCTCGGCTAGACTCATAAGCACTTGATTACGGGATCTTAGCGGTAGAAGCCTGAGTAGTCGGCGAGATGACTAGTTTGAGAGATGGCGGATCAGTGAATGATCGTTTGCCTAGATATCCATCCTGGTTTACTTATGTTACGATATGTGATATGGTTGGAAACGAAGAAGAAGTCTTTGAAAAGAAAAGAATATATTATATATATATATATATACCATTTATAACCGATAAACATAAAGCTACCAATGGGCGAGTATTAGGACTACTATGAGGAGAAATGCTACCTTAAAGGGTAGGTATGTCGAAAAAAGAGAAAGAAAGAAAAGAGAAAAATAAAAAGAAAAAAGAAAAAGAAGTTCAAAAAGAAAAGAAAGAAAGAGATGAAAGAGAAGAAGAAGAAGACCATATCATGTTGAGTACGAGGAAGTAATCACAGAGTATGATCAAGACATCTAGGTTGGTTAGACCCACTGATACAATTCTCCGAGATAAAATCATCGAGTTGGCTTACTTAAGGATTAAGCTGCGAAAGAACCTTGGCACACACACACTGGGAGTCTAGTTCAGATCACTCATTCAGACGATCGGATTTGAGCGTATCAAGTACTTTGAAGGTTCTCTGGTTTCAACATGAAGCATCCTTTGAGGATGAAAATATGTTTGGCCATCGGGATTATCTCATGAGAGGCAGTATATTGTGTTGGTATGTAATATCACATCATGAGATCTACCTTGACCTAATGAAAGCAGTAAAGAATAAAATGATGAACCGAGACTGGGGGCGACCAGTCTACCCTTTCTCATACAGCACGGTTCAAGAATGAACCATCACATCAGCAATGCCTCGAGGATGAGGTTCAGTATTCCGAGAATGGCATTTCGATGATGGAGCATGGGTCGAGGCCCATATCAATATCATTCTAGGGATGAGTCCCAGGGTCGAGGCCCACATCAGCATCAGTTTTTGGAGGATAATTCCCAGGGTCGAGGCCCACATCAGTATCGGTTTAAGGATGAGTCCCAGGGTCGAGTCCCACATCAGCATCAGTTTCAGGGATGAATCCCAGGGTCGAGGCCCACATCAGCATCATTTTTGGGGATGAATCCCAGGGTCGAGCCCCACATCCTCAGAGTTTTGGAATGAATCCCAGGGTCGAGGCCCACATCGTTAGAGTTTTGGAATGAATCTCAGGGTCGAGGCCCACATCGTCAGAGTTTTAGAATGAATCCGGGAATTAATCCTAGGGTCGAGGCCCACATCGTCAGAGTTTTGGAATGAATCCTAGGGTCGAGGCCCACATCGTCAGAATTTTAGAATGAATCCGGTAATGAACCTAAGGGTCGAGGCCCACATCGTCAGAGTTTTGGAATGAATCCGGGAATGAATCCCAAGGTCGAGGCCTACATTGTTAGAGTTTTGGAATGAATCCGGTAATGAATCCAGGGTCAAGGCCCACATCGTCAGAGCTTTGGAATGAATCCGAGAATGAATCCCAGGGTCGAGGCCCACATCGTTAGAGTTTTGGAATTAATCAGGAATAAATCCCAGGGTCGAGGCCCATATCGTCAGAGTTTTGGAATGAATTCGGGAATGAATCCCAAGGTCGAGGCCCACATCATCAGAGTTTTGGAATGATTTCGAGAATGAATCCCAAGGTCGAGGCCCACATCGTCAGAGTTTTGGATTGAATTTGGGAATGAATCCCAGGGTCGAGGCCTACATCATCAGAGTTTTGGAATGAATCCCAGGGTCGAGGCCCACATCATCATCAGTTTTGGGATGAATCCCAGGGTCGAGGCCTACATCATCAGTAGTTTTGGGAATGAATCCCAGTGTCGAGGCCCACATTATCAGAGTTTGGGGGATGAATCCCAGGTTCGAGGCCCACTTCACCAGCACTTTTGGGAATGAATCCTAGGGCCGAGGCCCGCGTTATCAACTCGGTTTGGGAATGGACCACCTCTTATCGGCTCAGTCCGGTAGTGATTCCTAGAGATCGCAGCATCTTGCAGGGATGAACCTCAGGTGTCGCACCACCCTACCACCAGATCAATTCAGTTCGAGGCAGCAAGCAAGTCAGACAGCAGCTGGCGAGCCAGGTAAGTAAAAATGTATTGCATAACTTTGATAGGATTGTCATTGTCACACACTGCATAAGTCCCATCAAAGTAAGGGCGATTGTAGGCACTGTATTTTTACAAATAAGTCCCGATGATGAGTCTAATGCGGATGCACTACCTTTTAAGTTGCGGAAGCCGCGGGAAATAGACGTCGGAAGGGAAAATTCAAGAATCAATACCTTGTTGGATTTAATTTGTTGGATTAGCTTCGATTTTGCTCGTTGGACCTCTATTTTAAAAATTATCCTTGGCCCAAAACCCAAGCCCATACCCCACCAACCACACACCCAAGCCCCCAAAATAACCAAAACACAAGCCCAAACCCTCTAATTCACGTCCAAATTCATCCAAAATAATAAATCAACACATTAAACACATGTTAAAATCTAAACAAACCACCTTCCCAAATTAAAAGATTCAAATCAAATCTCATCAATCACCTTCCTAATTAAATTAAATCACATACCTAAACTAAATAAAATCAAATCAAATCCCACCAATTACCTTCCTAAAATAAATAGGTTTTTCCTTATGACATACTAATTAGAGATACCCCCCCATAATTACACAATATTCCTTCCCAATTCGCATAAGGATAATTCCAACCCTTACCTATAAAAAGAAGCATAAACCAACCCTTCACTCCTCTAGCTCATTAAAGCCCAAGCACTCCAAAATCCCTTTCCATTGCCGCCAAACTACAACCAGCGAACTGCCCATGAAGTCACGCAAATCACCCCATGAAACCAGCCTCCACACTCACACAAAACAGCCCCCAAACAACCCTCCATTCACGCATAAAACAGCAACCGAACAACCCATTTATGCCCAAACAGCCCCTGAAATAGCAACCTATTCACGCCTAAACAGCCTCTGAAATAGAAGCACATTCACGCACAAAACAGCCCCCGAACAGCCCCTATTCACCGCAAAACAGCCCACAAACTACACCCTTAAACCGCAAAAAACTGCACTTCAAAACACCTATAAAATCACAAAAAAATGCACTCTAAAATCCCCCTTCATCACAAATAAAAACTGCATTTTAAAACAGCCCATAAATCACCAGAAATAGAAGCAAAAACAGCAGTAAAAATAGTGAAAACAGCAGCCCAAAATAGCGAGGTAACGAAGGAAAACAACGAACCAATAAATCAGAAAAGTTGCGGAGCATCAACCCTTCTGAAAACTACGAAACGCACTTCAAAGAGGCGACTTAAAAGGTTAGCCCTGAGGGCACCCTTTTTACTTATTCTTGTTTATCTTTCTTTATTTATTTTACTTCGCATGAGTATTGTTGGTTAATGTATGCTATAACCTTTGGATGAATGAAATATGTGTTCTCTCTTGTGATATATTGGATGGAAACCCAGACGTAAATTCCGTAGCCGACTCTGAATGGACGGTAATGCGGTTTATACTTGGGATACAACGCCACGTACCGCTTGAGAGACACATATATTTCGTTTCATCCAACCTTGTGTTTACGCATGATTTAGTCGTTTAGTATGTTATGCTTATACAAGATTTAGTTGTTTAGTATGTTATTTTTATGCATGATTTAGTTGTTTAGCATGATATTTTTATGCATGATTTATTTACGTTTCAATATGTATTAATTTAACGTATTCATGAGATTGCGTGCTTGCCGTTATATCGACATACATTTATACATGGAGACTTAGATATAGGTTTTATTTTCATGTACGTAAACTTAGACATAAAGTACTCTTGGATAATAAGCAAGATTCGCAGATGTCATATGAATTTGGATCAAATCCGTCCAAATACCCACTCTTCGAAAGTATGGATATGCGAGTCTTGTTTATGTGTCCCAAACGACAATGCCATATATAAGTTTCATCTTTGTTACTCGTTTTGAGCCTTTTGTTTGTTACATTATATGTTTGAGATTGATTTATATTCAAAATATAAAGACCATTATTAGCATCAGCAGAACATATCTCAAAATCATCTTTATAAACAAAACACCCAGTGTTTCGGAATACAATAGTGTACCCGCATTGGGTCAAATAAGATACAGAGATAATATTCCTAATCAAACTAGGTACATAATAACAATCTGAAAGTTTAAGTACATGCCCCGAAGTCAGTTCTAAAACAAAAGTGCCAACGGCCAAAACGGCGACTGGTGCCCCATTTCCGACGCTTAGATCAATCTCCCATGAGGCCAGTCTCCTGCTAATCTGTAGATCCTGCCCATCAGTACATATATGAGTACCACAACCATAATCAAAAATCCAATTTTTTAAACTAGAAGTAGTCATGTTTATCTCAATAACAAACATACCTGAAGCCGGTGCCTTGCCCGCTTTAATCTCCTTCTGGAGCGCCTTGTAATCGCGGTAGTCACGCTTCCAGAGACCCCGCTTGGCGCACTGGAGGAAAACATCTTGAGATTTATACTTAGGCTTCCCGGAAGCCTTTGATGATTTGGACTTGCCCTTTCTTTTATGCTTCTTCTTCTTCACACCTCCAGTCGCCTTGAGCCCAGCCCTCGGTGTCTAAGATGTCGAAGCAAAGTGCGCCTCGCGCTTGTTGCCCTTAAGCAACTCTTTCTTGGCTTCCTTGAGAACCGACAATAAGTCTTCAAGAGTATCATCGGTGTTTATCAAATTATAGTTTATGATGAACTGTCTCCAAGTGTCGGGGAGAGATTGCAGGACCATATCTATGGTAATCTCAGCCTCAATGACTATCCCCATCTCAGCCAGCTCATCAATGTCAGCAATCATCTGTGCCACATGGGACTCAACAGACATGCCTTCTGACAAACGTGAACGGAAGAGCTTCTTTACTAACTCATATCTCTGTGACCTTCGGTTAGATCAGTGAAGATCTTGCAACCTCGCCAACATGTTATAGGGATCCAAGTCCCTGTTCTATCGATGGAAATGCTGAGTCATAGAAGCAAGCATAATAGACTGAGTAGTATCACAATCATCACTGTGAGTCTTCCAAAGCTCCAGCTCAAATAGCTCATCAGGTTTTGGCTTAGGCTCAAGAGGTCTCTGTATAGTATATAGCAGCCTTTCGGCTCCAAGGACTATCCTTAGATTCATTTCCCAATCGGTAAAGTTCGTGCAATTGAAGACATTTTCGCCCATGATAATGTCTCGGACATTTCCCTTTCCAGTCATCTTGACTACGATAGTCCAACTATCTAATCAACGATATTTGGGTACAGTCTAACTGTTACAAGAAAAATAACATTGTATTAGTCCAACTAATAAAATAATTTTGACGAAATAATTTGAAAGCGCGTAAAGCTAAGTATCTGAATGAAATTGCAAATTCAATACTAGCCTCCCAGTATTATCGGCAAGTCTCTAACCCTCTGTCGAGTACTCGGGAAACCTAGTTTCCTAGTGGGCTAGGATCCCGTTAAATAACACACAACCTTGACTTTGGCCAACAAGCTGTATGTTATTTAACTAGGTAGATCTCTAAGATCAATTGGATCTCATCCAATTCCTAGATCCGGTAGGTGGACCTCCAAGTCCGAAACATATATACAATATATATGCCAATATATCCAATATATTTTCCTAACCTTTTTCCTCTGAATCAACTAAGCCTTGGCTTTGGCACAACAAGCTTAATGATTCCAGTTAAGCGGGACCCATTGACATGGAAAACTTCATAATCAATGTCGATGGACAAGAAGTGATCTTGACTTTGGCCAACAAATCACGACTTGGACAAGACACTGATATGGAAGAAAACTCTCATGATTCAAACACATCCGCAATTGACAAAGTTCTTGACTTTGGCCAACAAACCAATGCCAACTTTGGATCTTGAGTAAGAATCACTCAACGGAAGGAAAAACGCTTAATATGTTTTGAGGGTTTTTCGCGTAAATTGGCAACCAATTTATTATCTTTGTTAAGGTCTCATCATACACCCTTAAGCATGCTTCTAAAACATCATAAAGCGCAAAAAGTAAATTAATAATGATATGCGGATGGATATGTCACAAATTATTCCTTGAACAAATCACTCCCTTTCCTCTCCCCGGCTAGAACTATTCTAACTTCTACCCAATAACATAATATAATAAAGAAACCTCATTTACATTGAGGGGAATTGGTGAGAAGAGAAATACAAAGATTAAGGAGATAAAAGGCTGGACACGCAGGTCCAATTTAATAAATTCTAAATTTATTATAATTTCCAAAATTGCCCTCGCCATTCTAATATCCATCTGATATACATTATTCATACAACACATTCATGTATTCATACAAATCATGTTATTCAATCAATCTAAACCAATTAATTTATCTTTGAATTAATGATCATCCAATGTTCAAACAACGATTTGATTTGCGCGAGTCAAACTCGTTTAAGAATAAATACTCAAAGTAAGTATTCTTGAATTATTTTGAACTACAACTTTAAATCCAATTTATTTGTATTCAATACTAATTCCAATTTAATTCCAAATTAAATATTTACACTTATTTATTTGCCTTAAAGACTTGGATTCCAAATCCAATCTTAATGGGTCTCAAAGGCCCAATAACATCCAATGTCCTTTTAATTAAAGTCCAATGGGCTTTTAATTGATTCTTAAGGCATGGGCTTTGGCCATAATGGATCAAACCCAAAATGCCAAGGCCCAATAGGAATCACCCTATTGCCAACCAATCAATTTAGGCCCATTAGGCCCAATTAAATTCTTTAAAGTGCCAAGTGATGTATTTGGACTTTATGGAATTGGTTTTGGGCCCAATTGGATCCAATCCAAAAGTCCAAAACCAAACTTGGTCAAACCAAGCCCATTAAGCCCAAATACACTCTTAGCCCAATTCATTTTTAAAGGCTTATTAACATAATTATAATATTTCAAATATCAAAATTATTTTAATTAAAGTGTATTAGCCATGATTAATTAATTAAACTCAATATTTCCAAAATATCAATTAACTTAATTAATCATGCTTAAACCAACAATTTATGCTCAACACAAATTGAAGCCAAAATTCATCATTTCATGCTCAACACAAATTAAATCCAAAATACATCATTTCATGTTCAACGTGCTCTTTGATTTTAACATAAACATTATTGACTTTGATTCTAATCCAATCAAACCAACAATCAACATTTAAACACATTATTTCATGTTACAAAAAATCAAAAATAGTGCAGTCCACTACCTTATAGATTCGGCCAAGGTAGTATTTTTTTTTATTTTTTGATTCATTTGATTTATTTCAAATCTAATCATGCATAACTCTAAGTTATCATATTCTAAGCATGCTCAAAGCATCAATTTGAAAGAATCATGTTCAAAACATAAAAGCCCCAAATTTTAGGCTCAAGAACCCTAAAAATTTTCATGCTTAAAATTGGCTCATGATACCATTGTTGGTGTTCATAGAACATGCCAAGGATCTAATAAGCATGAAAACATGTGATTAAGATCATTATAAGTTGCGGAATATACTTACAACGAACGGATTTGAGCTTTTAAAATTTGAGTAGAAGATGATCTCCAAGATCCATCCTTTAAATATTCCAAGCTTTGAGTTAGGAATGAAGATCTCCAAGATCCAACCTTTGTGTTGATTCCAAGCTTTGAGTTGTTTCCCTATCACCTTTGTTGATTCCTTGAAGTGCTAGCTAACTTGATTTTGCCACAAAATCAATGAGAAGATGAAGAGGAAGCTCACGCCCATATCATGTGTAGGACACAGAAATCGGCAACGCTGTTCCAGGCTCGCTGCCTAGTTGGGAGTACGGAGTAGCCCGTGGGGGACTAAACCGGAGAATAAAAGAGTCGCCACCCGGTTTGAACCAGGAAAATGATTTAAGGCCGCACTCACCCCTCGCAAGGGAAGACCTCAAACCGTTGGGTTCAGAATGGTCCCTTACTTATGTCACTTGTAATGAACGGATTTGTGCAATTTTAACCAAGTCTACTCAACATACATTTGCAAAAGTAATCTACATCTAAGTTCATATACAGTTAAATGTAAGTTTGTATGATTTAAAAGTAAATTCTCATAACGACAAACATACAATATCACACAATAAACATGTTGAATAAATAACGATCTAAACATAATCAAACTCCTGTTGCGAAATAAAATAATTAAATCATGCTAAAAATAAAACAACTTCCTAATGACCTAATCATGCTCGAATACAAGTTTGGATGAAATAAAATACATGTATCCTTTAAGTGGTATGGGACATTGTATCCCAAGTGCAAACCATAATACCGTCTATTCGGATTCAGCTATGGAATTTATGTCCGGGTTTCCATCTAATATACCACAAGAAGGAACACATATTCCATTCACCCGAAATCACATCATATACTAATTAACAATACTCATGTGAAATAAAGTAAATTACATACTTCCTAAACTATTAATTCATACGAGAATTAAATAACATGTTAAACTAATTATTCATGCTAAATAATATAAATAACATATTTCCTAAGTCATCATTTCATGCGAAGAAATTCAATAACATGCTTTCTAACTTACTAATTCATGCGAATAAAATAAAATAACTTGCGCCCTCAGGTCTAACCTTTTGTGTCCTCTCTCGGAAGTGCGTTATACGGCCGTCGGAAGGGCTAAAACTCTGTGACTCCTCCGGGTGGTTGGTTCGATGTTTTCGTTCGCTGTTTTGCTATTTTGTCCGCCGTTTCCACTTCGTTTCCCTGTGATTTCCGTTGTATTTTCTGGTCACTGCTTCAAGTGTGTTAAGGGGCTGATTGGTGTAGTTTTTGCGGAAAGTTTCTGGGCTATTTCAAGGTCTAATATGCGTGCAATTTTGGGCAGTGAGGGTAAGGATTATTCGGCAGTTGGAATGATTCACTGGCTGTGTTGCGTGAGGCAGTTTACTGGGCTGTTGTTCAGGGGTATTTCAGTGTGAATCAAGGGCTGTCTCAGGGGCTGTTATATGGCTTGTTAGGGGCGTGAGTGAGGCTGGTTATTGGGCTGTCATTTTCGGTGGTTGCAAGGCAGTTTTGAGGGGTAATTTTCGGTGATTAGGGGGCTGCTATATGGGGTGAATTTCGGTAATTGTGGCAGATTTTGGAGGCAGAATTTGGTAGTTACAGGGCTGATTTTCGGTGCAGTTTGTAGTGGTAAAAGGGGACAGTTTGGTCGTGAATTGGGGCTGCTATATGGGGGAAGATTTGGCGTGAGTTATAGGGCCGAAGTGAGGCAGATTTGGCGTGAATTATAGGGCTGAAGTGAGGCAGATTTGGCGTGAGTGTAAGGGCTGAAGTGAGGCAGATTTGGCGTGAGTGTAAGGGCTGTAATGAGGCAGATTTGTGTGGCTGGTTCAAGGGCTAATGGGCGTGAACTAAAGGTTGAAATGTGGGGATCTTGTTGACGTGTTTGAAGGCTGGTTTAGTGGTTTAGTGGCGTGATGATGCTGAGAGGTAGGTGTGTATGAAGGTCCCAAGGTTTCAATTACGTGTATTCAGCTAGGGGAGCAAGGGTTCAAAGGTTTTGTTTTTATAGTGGGTGAGGGGGAGAAAGGCAATTAATGTTTAGGTATTTGGTGGGGAAAAATGATTTATTAGGGTGGCAAATACAAGTGGGGTTAGGGTTTTATTTAATGCATGAGGTGTCAATGTGCAGGAGGTAGTTTGAATGCTTAGTGGAGAGTTAATTGTTGGAGTTTCTATAGGTCCCAAGATCAAAACTCAAGCATGAATCATGAGTGAATACAACGACGGAAGTTGCGGAATACTTACATCGATCGGTTGAGCGACGAAGGAGGCAACAAAAAACGAAATTCTGCTCACTGCCCACTGCTCATGTGCGCCCACTGCAGCAGTTTGGTGGTCTGTTTTGCGCCATTTTGTTCAAGAATTTAAAGCTCCAAGCTTCATCATTTGAATCCCGGCTCATGGGTAAACTTCCCTATCACCTTCGCATTGATCTCGGAGTGTGCTAGCACTCTTGTTTTGCCACAAAACGCACTTGGCTTCCCTCCATTTTCGGTCACTGCCCAGCAAAACCAGAAATGGCGTGAAGAGAGGAAGAAGAAGAAGAAGAGAGAGAGGAGGGAAAAATGTGTTCTGCGTATTTTGTGAATACCAAAAGTGTATCTAATACACTTGAAATGAAATTCAAATTCATTTCCTACACATTTGGCTTTAATTGCCAACCACACACATCACTCTTTACATCACTCAAGTCACATCAATTAATCAAGTCACATCACTAAAAGTGACAAGTGATTTGACGCTTGATGCGACTAGCGATTTGACGCTTGATTTGACGTGCCGCACTCGAATTCGAAATACGAATGCGCTCGCAAATAATCTCGGGCTCGGATTCGCTAATTCTAAATTAACGAATTTTCCGTCGCGTCGTAATTAAATGATTACGCCTAGCGAAATCACTATTCACGTCGCTAACGAATTAATTCTAAATTAATCCGCTCGCCCGAATTAAAATCTAATTTTAATTCCGCGTCGAAATCCAATTTCGTTTATTTAAATATCAAATATATTAATTAATCGATTAATTCCAAATTAATCATTCTCTCTCTCTTTAAATTGATATTTTATCCCAGATAAAATATCTCTGTAATTAATCCCAGATTAATTTTCTCTCTCATCATATTAATCCCAGATTAATAAAAGTGCGAGTCATACGTCATCGGTGAATCTTTGGGAAGCGACCCATGAGATCCCCGGATATGTTGGCAGTCAAATCGGTCATCGGACTATCCGAACACGTGAGTACCAAGTACTACGTTTTACCGATTTACTAGACAAGGTTGGCTTCTAGCAAAGCACCATGCCTACCAAATTCTCCGGAAATATCCTTACAGGAATAAGGATCTATATCAAGCGTAGTATACCAAGTATTGTGTATTTCGGCCCAGTATCGGATAGTCAGGTGCTAGGGCTGGGGCTGGATTAGTGTCTGCCCCGTCCGAAGCACATGTCGGATGTCTGGTAACATAGTCTCTATAATCGGATATTCATGACCTGGTCACAATATCCCGATTGATTGCGCAACACTCAAGAGCACTAGTACCGTATCCTGCGTGACATCATCTCCACTATGACTGAAGTGATACTTCCGTCTTGACATCACACCCAATACACTACAACTCTCTGATAAACCCAGAAGTGGTGTACGCAGAACCGGTTAAAGCCCTGTACCACCAAGACCAAATTCTATCGATTATCGTAAGTATTAGCGATGTAAGTCTCAGGTTAAGACTATACACACCTACTTTGATTTCGGCCTCCCATAGACACATAGTCATAATACCAATGGGATTCCGAGGGGTCTATCCAGAGCGAAGCTGTTTCCCGTACCATCGGTGAAACACAACCTCCTATCGCACTTGCATAAGTATCCAATACTTAAATATATGAGAACTATGCCGTTGTGCCCGCACAACGCGCACAAGTGCAATACTAGCCTATTCCGCATTATCGATGTCCTGTCTCGATAATACTCCGGCTAGGGATATTTAATGATTAATCCTTCGTGGACTGATACTGTCTCATATCATTCTCAATCCAGGAACTAATCATATGGACCTCTCTTCATTTATATATCTATGGTGATCTAATCACAAATGATGAGAGTGCAATTTCCTTGTCACATAGTTAATTGTACAACACAACACCATGATCTGTACAAATAGTGACGATATGGGTCATATTATCCAACAATCTCCCACTTGGCACATAGCCAGTCACTCGAGTGTCTAACACCCGAACTATGTACGGTTCGCTCAAATTGCTGAGAAAAGATTTTCGTCAGCGGATTTGCATGATTATCATTTGACGCGATTTACACGATCATCACATCGCCATGATGTATGATCTGAACGAATCAGATGAATATCGAAGTATATATCTGGATCGTCGATGAGACCATTAATTCTTTAGCCTGTGCTGACGCCTAGCTCAGCCGCTACAGAACTATATCTAATCTAATTAGATTTATTATCGATCCAAATGGCTTCTATTGCTGCCTCAGCTGCAGCAATAATCCGCATTTGTGTTTATTCTGCAACAGTTATCTTGCTCGGAATATTTCCAGCTCACTGTCCCGTTATTCAAACTTTTATAGTACCGCAGTATTTACCGGTTTGGAAACTTGCAGCAGTGCAGTGATCCTAGTCACTTCAAGTTCTCCTACTTCATAATTTAAGACAGCATCTTTAGTTCTCTAAGATACTAATACATGTTCTTAACTTCAATCCAGTGACTATCACTTGGATTGTCCTGATTGTGACTCCATATGCTCAAAGCATATGAGACACCAGGTTACGTACATTATTCAATGTACAATTTCTCAGAGAGTGTTAACAACTCCAAATCTAGCCCAATAGATCTTTATTCCTTGAATAAAGGTTGTTACTCCCAAGAATTCTACGGAGAATTTCTATGAAAGAATATCTATGAAAGCCAAGCTTTCACCGATCATTTTATGGGAATATCATTTCCAAGAAATGACATATTATCATTATCTTACATGACATTCATGTCAGTGCACTCCCACTAACTTCCTTATATACACAAGAATAATTCGTTTTGAATTAAATCATAAACCATTATGATTACATCAAAACAACAGTTCCTAGAACCTATGCTTGCTTCAATCCAAACATGGATCGAATAACCTGCAAACCTTGTTTGCTTGTTATGGTACGACAAAACCGACAGGATGTTATAAACATCCTCCGAAAGGTTTCCTTTTCAGGAAAGCGATTTTCCGTTAAGCTGTCATATTTCATAAATGAAATACACAGCTTTAGCAAGCATTATCCAAATGGATTTACAATGGCAATAGGTAAAAGGTTTCGTCAGAATCAACACAATGTTGATAACTCTACCTTTTCTTTACAAGCCTAGCTTAGTATGTTGGTATGTTGCCTTCCATGTATGTCTTCCTTGAAGACTTATAAAGTACCAATAGG